>JAZGTI010007088.1:0-22261 GCA_036877585.1 Botia kubotai | reverse complement strand
GAGAGAGAACTTCCTGTGCGTGCTGATTACTGCTGTCTGGAGAGCAGCTCAGCAAGCAGCAGTCAGACCTCCAGTACCACTGTTTCCAGCACAGTTACACCCTTTACCCCTGGTGACGAGCCCAGCCGTGGGGATCTCAGCATTGCCATCGACTATAACTTCCCCAAGAAAGCTTTAGTGGTGACCATACTGGAGGCTCGGGGTTTACCGGCGGTGGAAGGGCAGACGGGCAGCGCCGACCCCTACATAAAGATGACCATTCTACCAGAGAAGAAACATCGCGTGAAGACCCGCGTGCTGAGGAAGACCCTCGAACCCGCGTTTGATGAGACCTTCACATTTTATGGTGTGCCCTACAGCTCGCTGTCAGATCTAACATTGCACTTCCTGGTTCTGAGCTTTGACCGGTTCTCGAGAGACGATGTAATTGGGGAGGCGATGGTTCCGCTGGCAGGAGTGGATCCCAGTACAGGGCGAGTTCATATCACTCAACAAATCACCAAGAGAAGCATGCAGGTGAGGGAAAGAATGTTCAAAAATAAATTTCGAGAGTTTTTCGAGAGAAATTAGAGTAATATGAAGCAAAATCAATTCAGAGTAATATTTCTAAAAAAACTTCCAGTCCTGGATGCTGATTGGTTCACTGCACGTCCCACCTAACAACACCCATCAGCTTGACTGTATTCACAACATAGCACACCCTTTCATACCTTATTGTTTATAAACAATATCTGATGGAACTAATGGAATGTCACTGTATAATAATTCCTCACCTATCTACAATAACTATTCATTGTAATCCCTAAAGGTTTTAAGATACAGTAAAATACTTTTAGCTTTCCTTAAGGGGCAGTTTCCGGTTTAAATTCAGCTTGTTATGTTGTTCTTGTTATGTGTCTGGCACTTGTATGAGCTCAGCACTGAATCACTGCACAGACTCCTATTCATCCTCCCACTATAATTCATACAGGGAAGGTTAGTCAGTGATAAATGTGCTTCTCCTCCTGCTGGCTGAGTGGGTTCAGACGGTCCTGTATGCACACGAACACAGTTGTGCCTCCGCACTACTAAACTAAAGATGGAGAGAATGAGCTGTAACGACAAATGACAAATACGTTATTGATGAGTCATCAGCCAACTCATATTGTACTTATTAATAATGCAGGATTTCTTTGATTCTCTGCAGTGTGTAAGCCGTGGAGAGCTGCTGGTCTCTCTGTCCTATCAGCCCGTCTCTCACAGACTCAGCGTGGTGGTGTTAAAAGCAAAAAACCTTCCTAAACTGGACATCACTGGTCTGTCTGGCAGTAAGTATGCATTCACACACGAATACGAATTTACCTCTTATTTACCCAAATATATGAGAATCGTGGCAGAATGATAATGCCCAAGTAACAGGGAACGTTCTCAGAACACTCAAGGTTATCAGAAATGTTCTTGCAGTAACATTAGAAGAACATTTTTTGTTATACATCATACATATCGAAAACGTTATTCTTAAGTAGTTAGTGGAACGTTTTATAAACATTACAGGATTAAATTTTTTTTGAATAAGGTTCTTATAACCAAGCAATAATGTTAATACGACGTTTTGAAACTTCCTACACCTTTCAAAGTAAAATTTTTAATGTTTTTGTTACTTAATGGAAACGTCAGGGAAATGTTCTTGCAACCTAAAACATAGCTGTATAGATATAGTTTCTTTTGTCAATATCTTTCCTATAGGTTGAGTACACTTCCTGTCTCATTGATTGTTTATATGGACCACTTCGCTCACTCAGCATATCTCAGTGTAACGCATTATCTAATTAAATAACCCGTCTTGTCCCATTTCCCAGATCCATATGTGAAGCTGAATGTCTACTATGGCCACAAGCGCATCGCCAAGAAGAAAACGCACGTGAAAAAGTGCACGCTCAACCCTGTGTTCAACGAATCCTTCATCTATGATGTACCGGCTGATTTACTGCCAGACATCACCATTGAGTTCCTGGTCATGGACTTTGACCGTACCACTAAAAACCAGGTCTTGGGTCGCCTGGTGCTGGGCACAAACAGCCCCTGCCCCTCAGGCGCCACCCACTGGCAAGAAGTCTGCCAGAACCCACGCCGCCAAATCTCGAAGTGGCACACCCTCAGCGAATACTAGAGCTGCACTGTGCTCTCTGTCTCTACACACACTCAGACACAGGCACATAGAAAACATTGTTTAAGATCAGGAGAGAGAAAGATGTCTTCGTTACTGTCTTCAAATAGAAGATAACCGATCTTCAAGAGGACTTGGGGAAAAAAGGACTTAAGCCGACTCATAGCAGTTGTGGTGATGGGCCTCAGAAATGCATCTTTTTAAAATACGAATGCTACATGAACACACTTACAGACAATATCACCTTCTTACACATAAGTGTACGCACACCACGTATGTATAAATCAGAACACATACTTGGCAAACGCAAATAACCGAGACCAAAACATAATAAAAACACAAAATGTCAGATATAAAAACAGACTGTTAGAAGTTTAGTCAGAAGTTTCTGGTTCCAATGAAACTGTAATGTCTAAGTTAACAGATCTCTCCATGCACTGGCTTTGCTGCAATTATCGCATGTCTTAATGCTCCATATGTCACCCTGAGAACACGACAGAATGGGACATTGTAAGAACTGTGGCTCTGTGGTCCTGCCGCACATGAGCACAACACTTTCTGTTTTTTTGCTAAGGGGGATCTGATTTCTCAGCGAGTCCTCTTACCCGCATTCTGGTTGAGCTTGTGACGAACAGTTCGTAATACGTGCTGATTCTCCGTTAAATCATCACTGATGTGACGCAGAGGTTATGTTCTACACTAAAGGATGATTTGTTCTACAATGACCTGAATGTTAACACCAGACGTTTTGGAGATAATTGTCTGGCTACATTCTCCATAGCTACATAACCCTTTTGGCAGCACTTGGGTCTAGATTTATTGCTTGTGCACAAATTTCAGCATAGGCTTCTGGTGAATCTGGCTCCGACAAAGATGAATCTGTTCTGCTATGCACTCTGAATGACACCGTCTTAATGAATTTCATACATTAGCGCTTACCCTCACCATAACACAAAGGTTTACTGTTAGTGTGTTTCTTTGTCATTACATTAGATTCTCTTTTATGGTGGATCTGTCATTTTAAATTGTGTGTTAAATAGAGACCGAGTTTAAGGCTGGAAACCTATGGTTTTGATCCTTGGAATATGGTATTTGGGATATAAAAGACAATGTAGTGTTTTATTATTTGTAGTTCATATAATTCAGGGGAAATCCCACCTGACATAACACTGAGACTGTATAAACACATTTACCATCTATTTACCACAGTATCTCTGTTATAGTGTCCAGGGGTGAAGTTTAAATTTGTACCCCTTTTTCCACACATTGTTTATAGGAACATGAGAAGTTGTACAGTGATGGTAGTTGCTTTGCAGTCTGCTTCCCTCAGCATCCAGATGGTTTGCCAGTGTGCCTGCTGACAGCCTGGGCCTTTATCGCTGATTAGTGCTCCACACTGTTTATTCCATAAGCCCGAGGTTTGAGTCTGGCACAGAGCACACTGTGTTCCATATGGAGTCAGAACATGCCTCGTTCCAAGGAAAACTAGCAAAGGAGGCTCGTTGCTGATCTGGGAAGATATAAACTCACACTCACACACACATACACACTGTGTCAGTTGATACGTGCTCTCACTCCACAGTTTTTAATCATCACACAACTTTATATTTCCACAGAATTTCCCACATATTAGCCACTAGCAGTCAGTTGGTCTTATGGTTTCACTATAATAGCAGGAGTATTGGATAGACATCCCAGCTAACAATTTTAGGTTGTAAGAATGTTTCCCTAATGTTTCCCTTAAGTAACAAAAATGTCAAAAGTTTTAGGAACATTCAAAATCTCCAAAAATGATTGTAACATTACTGCTTGGTTGTTAAAACGTCATTCAAAACATTCCACTAACTACTAAAGAATAATGTTTTAGATGTATATGTATATTAAAAAGTTCTACTTATGTTACCGCAACATTTTTGATAACTTTGAGAGAAGTTTGAGAGAACTTTCATGCTGAGAAGGTTCCCTTGTTAGCTGGGATGGCGTCAGCTGTAATTCTGGATGAAAACGCTTCTTAGGTGCTCAAGATACATATGCTGTATAGAATCACATCTGCATTCACTCAGTGATGTCTCACGTACAAAACACTTTTTGGTATCAGGTATGACATCATGGGATGATGTCAAGAAAGATGTAATAAACAGAGGAGAGAAAACAACACAATAGATGAAATAATAAAAACAATGAAGTCATTTGTGCCCTCTACACAATCGCTTTGGTTTTGGTGGTCAAACATAAATTGGCGGGAAATTCTCTGTGCAAAATGTTGTATTGTGCGAACTAAAAAAAATTTAAATCTTGTGAATATTGACATATACTACAAAATGCTGTGAGATCTCTGCTAATGTTACACATTCACCTGTATGTTCTTAACACTCACTGAATGTGCTAAATAAACATGATACACAAGTGAACTCTTTTCTTAATGTTTGAACTCTTTTCTTAATGTTTGAACAAGCGAACTCTTGTCTTAATGTTTACGACTGAGAATGTTATTCATATTAAATAATTGGCGTATTTCTGATGTCACCAGCATTTTTTGAGTCATTACAATAGCGTACTCTATAATATAAAGGTTGAGAATTTCCAAACCTTTGCTGGCAAAGCATTTCTTTTACACAATTTTCCAGAAAAACATTTAGTCGGGAGTTTTCCAACAAATAGATTTGAAACTCCAAAGAGAGCCACTGTGAAGTGTTCTCATTGACTTACAGAAGCTAGATGACCTCAACGTAGTTAATTTCCAGTGAAAGATTGATTTTCTCTGAAGAAACCGTCAAGCTCTGGTCATCCATGTATACTCATTTAATTTACAAACGTCAGTGAAACAAATATAATCACATCCTGGTTTAATGAAAGATGGAGCATTTTATATCACTAAAGTGTTTAATTTGTCAAAAACATATCGTTTGTGGTCCAGCCGCACCCTAAACGAGGGGCATCACATGCAACTACCATGAAAAATGACTAAATCAACCTTTTATCAAAACCTTTGGGTCAGACACTGCTGACAGACAAAGCAGATAGACCAGTGGTGTTTATAACACACATCTATACAACCTATCTTTATATTTTATTTATACATTTTACCATCTCAAAAGACACTTCATCCACCTTCAAGGTAAGAATGTAATTCAGTTGTTGATTTTTGAACTACAACTACAAGCATGACAACACTATTTATAGTCACAACAGTTTCAGAAACCGTCTAATTGTCATATACACAGTTTAAATACAATGTCTGTGTATTTGTGTATGTGTACAGTGTATTTTCACCTTTATGAAGATGTACAGCCAATAATATATTCTATGAAATCTATCTGTATTTTGTCACAACTAGCAACTAGTTATGTCATAACTATGTCCAACAACTATCTGAGAGACCGATATGAGAGACTGAGAGACTGATTTACGATTTGTGTTCCCTGTTCATTTTCCACAGAGCAAAGCAAACATGTTTAAAACAAAAAGCAATGAGGTAAGCTTACATTTTACCGCATCTGTATCAATAATAACGCATGTACTCAAATGAATCTGTTTTACTCGACGCCACACCGTCACCAATGTGTCGCTGTATTCTAAGATACTTTCTTGTCTCTTAAGGGAAATGTGTTGAAGCGTGTCCTAGAACTGCCACTCGTCAGCTCAGCGCTGCTGCAGGTCTCTACCGTCTACAAAGGCGTGAAGCGTCGTTACCCCCTGCTCGAGTTTGTGGGGGGCGTAGCAGAGCTGGGCGTCCGCAGTGCATCCACAGCAGTCCTGCGGCAAGCAGCACCGCTTCTACAGAACCTCGAACCAGAAAGTGAGTCCCCAACATTTATACTAACATTTATGGATTGTAACATTTAACTGACATAAGGTCAGATAAATCTCAAACACACCTTTTTTTAAAAAACATTTTTTAAGCTTTTTGAAGCTTTTTAAAATGGAAATCTAAAGTGTTACCCGATATAAGCTAATCAAACAACAGACATACAAGTAAAAGCTGCAATCTGTACCTTTAACCTCTCTACCGCCATCTCTGTTTAAAACAACTGCAGATTACTGTATTTTTATATTACGTATGTTGACGTCAGTAAAGCCATACTGTCTAAAATCGCGTACTGTGGTAGTAGACAGATAAAGTGGAATAATGCATGCAATTATATATAATATAGTACGAGTTAAAATGCATTTATGGATATACTACATCGGCCACTTTTGCATTGTCATGTGACCCGCATGTTTATTGACGTATGACATACTAGCAACATCCGCGTACATAATCTTACCAATGCACTTCTTATATCGATATGGGTTAGTTGGGTTTACTATAGAAACATGAGACTTTGTCGTGTGTTTGATTAGTTAAGGCAGTGAACAGCTCTGCACTGGTGGGTTTGGAGCAACTAGAAAAGTTTTTTCCTGTCCTCCAGCAACACACAGATGAGGTGAGTGTATAATACAATGACAATCAGCCTTTAACTTTTGTTAAAATAATGTCAATGTAGATTTTTAGGGGTGTCCTGAACCATAGCTTTGCTTACTGCCCTGCCCTGCCCTGCCCTGCCCTGCCCTGCCTGTGTCCATGTCCTTCGTCACCGGGGTGTGCTTGGGTTATTTAAACAAAACTTACAAGTGCGCTAATAATCATGTTAATCTTACTTTCCCTCCTTAGGTGGTTGCTAATCTGAAGGACGCTTTCTTCTTGGGGCTGGACGATGCGCAGACTCGTGTAAATGATGAGCTGGACAGGGCCGTGGACAGATGGAACAAACTGTTGTCGCGCAGCTGGCGCCTCCTGGCGGCAGCTCAAGATTCAGCACCAGGGAGAGTTATTATAGCAGGCCTGGATGAGCTCGTCACCCAATCAGAGGCGATAGTTGCTTACTATCTACCTCTGCCACCCACACTACGTAAGAAAGTGTGAGACAGAGTCAGGCAAATTGACAAGACTTTAAATTGTTGTTTCAGGTACAATTTAAACATCAAAGAGAATGGATGAATGGAAGCACAAAAATAAACAAAACCTAGTGTTTTCACGCGGTTTGACCACAAGAGGGCGCAAATGTCCTTCTGTTCCTCTGGTCTTTGGCATTTAGACTGATATTGGCATATGTAGAAACCTACTAATAATGTTTCATAACATCACTGTGTTAAAATAAGTTCAGTTTTAGCCTTAGAAGAGCCTCTTACAGCGGAATCCACATACAAAACGTGTGTTTTATTAATAAAATGCCTTTATGTTGAGGTCGCGATTTTACAGATTGTGAGTGGGAGATACAAGTGCAAAGTTATGGACATGACAATGATGAAGACGAAGAGCCTCAGATGTGGACACGAATCCGCAGCCTGTGGCTGTTTGTGTACCTTCAGCTGTACTACAGATTGATGAATCTGAGAGAACGAGTGGATGCTGTTTTGCAGACGCTCGGAGAAGTGGCTGAAAAGGTAGGCCCTTATACAAAGAAACATAAGTAAACACACACTGAACCTCTTTCCTGGTAATCCCTATTCAAATCGACCAAAACAGAATTAGGATTGCTGCACACTCCTCATATCCTTTGTGGGACCCAATGATTCCCCTCCCAACAATGGCCCTGGGCATAACCAGTTGGATCTTGAACAACATCACAAATGCATTACAAATCGAAACATTAGAAGTATGAACAAATTATTTTAATGTGAAAAATAGGTCACGTCCTGAAACATAAGACCAAAACTAACCATACAGCACTTGGTGATTGAACATGCTCCCATTTGTGCCCTACAGACAAAACTGAAGCATACTTGCCACATTGTTCAGTCTTCAATGAAGGTGACTCTGAGGTCAGTGGACTCTGAGGTCAGTCGTTACACTGGTCAAATCTGGAACCAAATTGATAATCGGATGGAATTAATCATTTGGAAAATGTCCCTTGTGGTCCCTCTTCAAATCCTACCCGTTCGATACAGAATAAAGATAACTCTAGACTATAACTAATTCCACTGATCCTAATCGTACTTTGTAAATCAAAGTTCATCTAAAGGGGAACATCCAGATTTCTGATACAGAAATAAGGATGTATTGTCTTTTAGGACAGTGATAAAAAGTGCTAAAGGCTAAATACAGGTTGTGGAGATAAAGGGGGGCAATACCTATCAATTGAGCAATTCTCAGATTTAATTTAAATATGTTTTAATTGATTGTGATGAAGTGGTATTTCCTGCCTTTGGCCCGGGATGCTGGAATAGGCTCCAGTCCTTTTGTGACCCTGCATAAAACATACAGGTTTGGAGGAATGGATGTATGTTTTAATTGGACTACCCAACACGGTAAATAATTATAAAGTTATAGGTCCTTCCAAAGGGACTGGTAATGAAAACACGACTCACTAGTCAAAAATGGAGAGTGATTGGTTCAGATCAAAACATGCAATAAATATAGATAAGGATATGTCTAGGAAAGAGTCTGAACTATATAGCTGGTTGGGTGATGTCAGCATGGGCCTTCTAACAACCGTCTCAAAACATAGCCACATTCCCTCTTGTTTAATTTGGATCAAAACAGAATCTCTACGTGCTGAGTGCCATGCTGCAGTTATTTTCCTTGCCCTGCCATCCCCAGCACTTCCTGTGTATTCCTTAGACTCTCCCACATAGAATAAATAGCTGCAATTACATGATCTAAGTCAAGGCCTGAGACCCCAGAGACCTGTCGGGCATAGAAGGACATGGAGAACAGAGCGTTTCGATCTGTATCGCTACGTGATAACTTTCTCTTTCACAGAGCGGTCCAGACGTAGTATTTTTGCCCTGGTTTTCAGTAAAACTAACTCAAAATCTCTTAAGACATTTATTAAGGAATTAAATGTCTTTTTAGAAAAATTAAACAATTTGTGTTAGTGTTGTGAAGTATTCATACACTTTTTCATATCAGAGTTAGTATTTAGCTTAGTCATATAAAGTAACATATAGTGACTCAAAATGATTCACGTAATGAAATTATAAAAATGTTGGAAAATTTGCTATCAGAAGTACAGTGGGAAGGTTTCTGAAAATCTGAGAAGTACAAACAGAGTCAGGCCACAGTGTGTTCTGAGAGTGCTTGTTTAGATAAAGGATGCTGATATTTGAGGTTAAATCCCAGTGGGATCTAATGGTACGTGCTGTTTGGCGACCGCTCCATGTGCTTCAGACTCAAACACATACAAATCCACCCGCACACATACAAAGATAGCACACTGGCAGCAGGGTGAGGAAATGAGGAGACTGTAGGAGATGCAAACCCTCCACCCTTAGACAACTGCACTAAGAAAATGTCCTGGGAACAAAGGTGCCTTGATGAAAAATTAGTCTTAAGCTGGTCTGAGATGACCCCAATACCAGTATAAATATATGTGCTGATTAAGTTACTAGTTAAATAAATACCCAGCTCACAGGGTCCTCGACATTTTCAAAAACATTCTTGCAGTAACATTAGTATTGATCATTATCCATTATTTTACCTTAAAACATTTAGCTGTTAAGTTTACTGAATGAACTGTAAGGTCATTTTAAGGTGAGAGTAAGGCTATTAAATGAACTAAAGGACTAAAGACTAAAGGAAAACCTTTATTTTATCCATGCCCAGATACAGCCCCCACCTCAGCTGACCTCGCAAACACAACACATGGCATATCCCAGCCATGTTTCACATGGGTAGACAAGGCTGTGGGCCAGGGGTCATTGGGTCTGAGGTGGACTATTTCCTCAGAGTTTTCCCAGCAGTAGGGTGGGAATTAGGCCTGAAAGAGCCCAAGCGCACTATGCCCAAAAAAAGTCTCCATTAACAAACCCAAAAGACACCCCACAGACCTGGACCAACACAAATAAATGTGTGTGAGTGTGTGACAAAATGTGTGTGCCACCATAGAGATGTGTGTTTGCATATCACCTATGCAGCTACTCATATGGAGTCATGTAGAGGCTGTTGTTTAGACAAAATGACTGTAGGTAGTTTGCTCTTGCCCCTGTTTAGTTAGCTTAATTAATATTTTGGAATTTAGGGATTTTTTGGGTGAAAAAGTTATCATTAAATATTACTCTTACCCTTGCTTTTGTACTAAAATATTTCTATAAGTCTGCTTTGCTACAATACACATTATGAAAAGTGGTATAGAAATTAAATTGATTTGTGTATTGCATTTTGATTATTGACTGTGCAGTAATCGTCCAATGGTGGTGGTTTTAATGATGATTAGAACACAAGAGGGGACCCTCAAAATTGGCTGACCCACTTTCTGCTTCACCTAAATGAAACAGTAATGCAAGGTTCCTAGTGCCAGACCAGTACTCTGTGTGCCAGTATTGGCCGGTTCTTTCAGCATTGTGTAGTTCCACTCACGTTGTCTGGCAGCAGATGAAGGTCCACGTGAGAGGCTGGCTGTCTGTGGTGTGATCGGTCGTGTGGGACAGGCTTTGATAGCAAACAAGGGTTCAGTTATGTTCCTCTGCAGTTTATTTGTCACATTGGTTAACAATAGTCTACACAGGTTGAAGCTTGAACCCAGACTGTAGACGAGACTTTGTGACCAAAGTCTGTAAAAATACTGTACTAATAGAACTAAACTGTAATGTTCTGACCAGTGTGAGAAAGTCTTTCTCTTTTTTTGAATATAAAGTGCTGTAGAAGACACAAATTAGGACCAAATGAACACCAATAAATGTAACAGAGAGATGACATGGTCACAGAATGAGATTATTTGGGACAGCGGGTCTTAAATCTTTTGTGTGTGATAATGCTTAATTAAGCCTAACAATCTAGCTGACAGTACCAGTTTTTACTGGATTTACTTGAACAGAGCAGAAAATGCTCCTCAAAAAACTATTTGAGACAGAGAAAAGCATTATTCGATCTCCTGAGGGCATGTGTATGGTCATTATTCCACTTGATCAAACTTTTTAGACCCCATTTCCAGGCCACTTGCTTCAAGTTTACTGAGTTTCAGCAATCAAACGTGACTAATTTGTATTTAATTAAATATTGTCGCTTTAAAGTTCTGCATATTACTTGCCAAATGACCAACTGTCCAGTCATAAATATTCATTAAGTTCTATCATGTTACTTTGCCCATGACTTTGTGTTTTTTTTTTACAATCCAAGCTAACCAAGCTAACAGGGAAGTTCTCAGAACATTGACTAATCTCCTCTAAACGTTTAACATTAAAACGTTATTGCAGTAACATTCATGGAATGTTTTAAAGTTACAGATTAAAATTGTCTGAACATTGTTGTTATAACCAAGCAATAATGTTAATACAACATCTAAAAAACTGGGTGCTTTGAACTTTCCAATAACATTTTTTTGAACTTCAACTGTCTCATGCTCAGGTGGGTCTGACGCAGCTGATGAAGAGGGTGTTATCTCTGCTTCAGCTTCTTCTGATGTTTTACACATCTCTAGTGTTTCGTGCAGAGGAACTGCGCTCTCCTCTTGTGGTTCGGCTCGCCGCAGGTATACAGGCAACAAAGGCACTGCTACCGGTACAGCAGGTACTGGCTCTCCCTGCTCAGGTACGCACTATCACAGCTGACCTGTTGGAACTGGGACAGATCCTCGTACAGCTGCTCATCAACACCACTCCGCTCTATGACATGGTGAGAACACCCTAGAACAATCAAAACCTTTTATCAAACCTGTTAATAAAAAATACAACTCTAGAACCAGCCCATATACGTCATATATATCAAAAACGTTATTCTTATGTTGTTACATAAACATTACAGAATTAAAGTTTGAATAACAGTTTTAAAACCAAACAATAACAGTATGCAGCTTTCCTGTAGCTCAGTGGTTAGAGCATGGCGTTAACAACGCCAAGGTCTTGGGTTCAATCCCAGGGATTGCACATACTCAATGTATAGTGATCAATGTGTAGTATAATGCAATGTCGCTTTGGATAAAAGCGTCTGCCAAATGCCTAAAATGTAAAATGTAAAAATGTATTCAATACAATGCATAAAAACTGGATGCTTTGAATGTTCCAAGAACAATTAAAATAACATTTTTTACGTTTTTGTTACTTAATGAAAATGTTAGGGCAACGTTCTTGCAACCTAAAATATGTTAGCTGGGCAGTAATAAAAAAATACGCTAGAATCATATTATGAAGCACGCAAACCTAGAACTCAATCATGCTTCTTTTGTGAAACACATCAGTCAGTTTAGACGGAACTCACAGATTAACAAAACTAAATGAGTCACTCAGTGTTCCCATAAAAATAGCTAAATGAAAACTCAATAACTATAATCTTGTGTTTTGTTATAATTTTGCGTTAATCTTCTGTTCTAGTTTATTTTCTCTCCACATTAATGTGTGTCTCGACTGTAAGGGCAATTTTTTCCAGATTTCTCTTCATTTAAGATTTGGGTGCATAATGTTTTCAGGGAATTTCACCTCTACAATCTAAATTAAAGAAGTAGTGGGTTAAAAACGTAATGTTGTTAGATGGCAGAAAATATAAAGTGGCATTTATTTTAGAAAAGGCACACGTTTATAGCAAATGTAAAAGGTAAAAGATAAACATAATTACATTCAAAATAATTACATTCAAAAATACATCTATATGTGTTCGGAGATGGACTGAGATAGCTAAGATAGAATCTAGCGCTCCGTGTGACCACTGTGGGATAAGGGGTATAGAAGATGGATTGATTTATACGTGGCTTATATATGGCTGTATAGGTGTATATGGCTATATGGTATATATGGCCTAGATGTCTATGTGTGTTTGAGGTCACTGTATCTAGTCCTCACAATGGGTGTTTTGGTGCTCTCTGTTCTCTCAGGTGAAACAGGTGTCTGATCTCAATTCAACCAACAACCTAATTTCAGATGAACCTCCTGAAAGTTAATCCGACTGTACCTCTGAAAACAGCCTGTTCCTCAAGGATGGTCGTCCACGTCACCGCAGAAACCCTTACACCTGAGTCTGCTGGTGGTCCTACAACCAGCCCAGTTCCCTCCACAGTTCCCACTACAGGCCTTGCTAATGGTTTGAAGCTAGGTGCCTTCTGGCACTCCAGAAATTGATATAGTTTGAAGCTAGGTGCCTTCTGGCACTCCAGAAATTGACACACTGCCTGTGCCCACTGCCGATATGATCCATCTGTGTTCCTCAGCTACAGAGGTTCTGATGACTCCCATTACGCAGTTAGTAACACAGAGCCAACGAGCATTTGAGTTTTTGAGCTCTGGTGCTTCATCTGAAACCACAGAACATTGAACTTCTCTCTTCTCAAACTTAACACCTAAATGTGATCACCATAGCACGTAGCTTGCTGTGTAGCCTAAATAAAAATATTTCTACAACATTTCTTCGCTTCACATACTAAAAACTGATGCACATATATTTTTTAAACACTTTACACATTTTTATGGATTGGTGTTACAGTATGAAATGGCTGATAGTTAAGACTGACAGAGAGAGGGCAGATGGCAAGAGGATTTTAGCTTTAAAACACTCTTTTAATACAATAACAAGTGTGTTAGTGTCCTTGATGCTTTATAAGCTTTTTGTGTTTAATATTCTAAACAGTATTTTTGATTTTTGAAGAGTTACAGAGTGAAAATCAAGGTAAACTGTTAAACATTGCTATAGTCCGAAAATGTACTAAAATCAAGATTGCAAGATCGTCGGGTTACGCTAAACTAAACTGAATGATTTTAAAGTGATTCAGAAAGCAAAATTTGATTTTGTTCTACTGCTACATTGCCACGTTATTTAGATGCTCAAGTTTGTCTTTACCGTTTGCATCCTAACAGCCTAAACACAGTCTGTGAAATATGCAAGCTCAGGTCTAAACCGAATAAAACATTTTACTAACTGTTATTGTTGTTATAATTATTTGTACAGCAAGTACATGAATATTCACAACACTTGCAAGTAACACACCTTCTCTTTATTGAAGACCTAGAACTGATCATTTGAGTACAGTAAATATAAACAATAACAGCTTGTTTTCATACAAAACGTGCAGGTATGGAATATACAGGTATGTTACACATGTCTTTTCTCATTGGATATTTATAATATCTCACTCCACTAACAATCCTCAGTTACACTAGCAACAACTTCAAAAAGTTCTGGAAATTACAATATATACATTTAACACGTGTAACCCTTTAGTAGGAAATGCCATTCCTAACATAATTTTAGATATGGAGCTAAATCTTGAAGCTACATCATATCTGCTAATACAGAAGGATCATTCTTTAAGAAGTGTCCAGGATTTGGAGGGCTGTCACTTGTCATTACACATACCGTATAGCCGACTTAAATAAAGGCCCTGGTTCACTTTTCTTTGCCATAAAGCTGGGCCCGAACTAACATACTATCACCGTCTCTGCAGGCTAACTGGACGTAAGTAAACCCCATTCAGTCCAAAAGCCCGTCGACCGGAACTATTTAGCTGTCTGGCTGCCACGAGCGACTGAAATCGCCTAATATTATCAAGATCATCGTATTAAACACAGTCCGCTACTCTCGTTTCTTTCCAAAAACCGCGGACACACTTCTGACTATGGCCTTTATTCCGGCCATGCCTCTTCTCAGTGCCCTGGACTCCTTTATTAGGTCCAGTATTTCATGAAAGACGAGCAGCACGCCGTGGTAAGCTTCGGCCGCGGAGATCTCGAAGAAGCCGCAGTCTGCGGACAGGGCGAACAGTCTGCCCTCCTCGCTCGTCACGGCTCTCTGATGCTGTAGATCTCGCTTATTCCCCACGATGATAATCGGAGCGGTCGCCGAGAGCTTTCTGGTCTGGCGGATGAGCTGCACCTGTTGCTGGACCACCTCAAAGCTGGAGCGATCACATATGCTGTAGACGAGGATCACACCGTCCGCCCACTGGAGCTGTTTGTCACTGATGGATTCAGTTGTTTCGCAGCTCTAGAAAATACAGAATTTAGACGGTCATAAACATATGGAAACATCTTCCGGACACATAAACATCCCAAAACAAATGCAACATGTCTTACCTGTGGATACAGCGAGTCCCAGATATGCAAGGATATCTCTCGCCCATCAACTTTGTCAATGTGACTGTATATCGATTCTAAAAGAAAACAGCGGAATTAAAAACCTAAAGGTGAAATTAAAAAATTAAAAGCCCAAACAGCAGACTATTGACTACAAATTAATAGCAGACTAATACATCTCGTCTGACTTACCAATATCGCCATATTCCCCAATGAATCTCCTTGTGATAAATCGAACAGTGAGCGCTGTAAACAATGACGTACAATGCATTATTAACAAATCTGCTTTATCGAATAAAGTGTCATATCAGCAGGGCAATTATTTGTTTTTACATTACATACAAACATAAAAGTACAATTTCTGTCTTTACCTGACTTCCCAACATTTTCTGCGCCAAGTAGCAGAACATTGGCATCCACTTTGTTCTGGTTTCCATCCATGGCTTTGCTGCTCACCTGAGAACTCGGTTTGACCAAGACAACCATTTCACCAACAACAGCGATACACAAAGTTTTGCTGTAATATGCCTACAGTATGGTACTCCAACTATATATATATAATGATGTTGTGGGTGGAGCTTATGAAGAATCGCAGAACAGTACGTCTGATTTCCTTCAACAAAGTTTTTTTAAACCACGTTTAACTCTAGTTTTGCGCTCTCGTGTAAACAAAACACGTCCCTCTGGTTTTGCCCCTTATACTGTAGTCCAATACATAAGATGTTTAACAACAAAATTTGCACACCTAAGGAATTATAAACATTCCCTATTATTACTATAATTATTATTTTTATATGATTATGCTATAATAAAAACATTTATACATTTTTTTATAAAAAGTTGTAATAAAAATGTATCACTTAATTTAAAAGGGCTTTTATTTGATCATTTTTTAATTAGATTCAGAGATTTTAATTAGATCATTATCTTATTTAAATGTTTTTGTCTTCACTGTTTGTCATAAAATGTTGCTGTGGCTGTTTTGTAGCGTTATACGCGTTTGCTCGGTTTAAATGGACAGATGCACGGTCACAAAAAAGCAAATTTTGCCCTCTACTGGAACAACAGTTACATAACTACACAGATATGCCTCTGTATGCCTCGTGGCTAAACCAAACCCACAAATAGATACGATATTGTGTCAATGTAAGCAGTAAAGTGCACGTGACCTTAATAATAATAAAAAATAATTAAAACCGAAATAATAAAACTTTAAATCAAATTTCACTTATAAAAAATGGGGGGGAAAATTAAACAGATAGTTATCTTGGGTAAGGTGGTTTCTTCTTCACAAGTACAAAAAAATACACAAGTATTACTGCGGTTTTAAAAGTAATGAGAGTGAGGCACTTAAAGTCCATAGGTACAATGTTCATTGTCCACAGAGTTCCCACAAAGCTCTCTCTCCCCCCCTCTGTCAGTGCTGAGTTTCTTTGCTGATATATCACAGTTGGCTGTGAAAAACTCTCTCATGCGTTTTAAAGTGTTTCTGTGCTTTTCTCTTTGGGTCTTCGGGCTGTCTCTTGAGGCTGTGTTGCTGGGATGTCTCAGTAGAGAAGGATGGAGGCTTTTTTCAAAAGATTCGTTCAGCTGTTGCTGGAAGGTTGTACGAAGTTTGATAACCATGTCTCTCCTCTGTGAAAATTAAAACAGCGTTTTAATAACTTACAGATTTTAAATGTTATATAATGACAATTTACCAGAAGATATGATTTGGCGTTTGTCCTACAGTGAATAAGGAAAGATGCATACGCCGTTTACCTCAGACGTTGTTAACAGGATGTCAAAAACCGCCCAGACGTCTGACACCAGTTCAGCAGCGGTCCGATAGGGCGGCTTCTTTTTCCTCAACAACCGGCCGAGTATTATATCAAATTCTGCCACTTTTGAATGGCGCTTAAAAAAAAAAACATAACAGAAAAATCCCAAAACTGTCTGGAAATTTACTTTCATCTTTGTAACCACTTTCAAATCTTAATCATTAAAAAAGAAGCCGGGCTCTGCTAGGGGTACAACAAACATTGTGTTTTTACCTGTACACTGTACAGCAGGTATCTGTTCTCCTCACAGAGGAGGCTAAGAAGCAGCTTCTCACACTTCTGAACAGAATCAATAATATTGCATTAGTGTAACTTTTGCATAGTTTTAAACTATCATTTTACAATATAGTAAGATGAAGCATGACTGGTGTACTGTACTGGTGGCGTCTTACTCTTTGATCCTGCAGGCTCAGACTGTGTGTCTGCTCACTGCCGTATGTAATTATCTCATCATTTACATTCAGACAAAGCAAACACACCCAATCATCACTGCAAGAGAGAGAAATACACTATTAAGACACACACAAGCTTACATGCACATGCATACAAACTGTTCAGTGCAAAGAAAAAAAGCCGCTTCCAGGCAATGAGTGCGTCTAGCGAAAACTGAGCTTTTAGAAAATGGTCACGTTAACAGAATATTTTTCGTCACTGACTGAATTTCTTTTTGCAGTTAGGGGAAAATCTGAAGGCAGACCATCGTTTTAACGGATTACACCGAGGGTGATTTATTGCAACCTGTAATTTACATTCCTGTCCAGGAGGTGGCGCACAATAATCCGCTATTATCTAGTATCGTCTCTGATTTCAATGCACGTCCTAAAAGTTTCTAAAATAGTTAATAATATTTATGCCGTTTTGTTCATTTTTAGTCGTAACTGTATTGTAAGTTGATCATACGCGCACACAGGTCGTGTTTTGGTGGCCTCCACTGCATCCGTTCATCTGCTTTGTGGTGTTGAACATGAACGTGACAGTCTCTGTTCATCTGTTTTCATCATAATTAATTAAATGAATACTGTAGCGTATATGCTAGTCATGTTAGTTCAAGATTAAAAATAAATATGTGAGGGATAACAGCTACTAAATGTCTTATTAAAATAGGAAAATTAAAATGATGGCTAATAAGATTTTGACTGGATTTTTCTGATTGATGGATGATTAGAAAGTCCAAAAGAAAGTCTTCTTCTGAATGGATAAATCGTAGCGCTGTCTTGGCATTGCAGTGTGAATGGATGTTTTCAAATACCCATTTACATGGCCATAGTGAAAGATAAGCATGTTCCAATAATGCAGCTGCTTCGTGTAGGTCTCACCATAGTTTCACAGAGATTGGCGGGATGTGACAGTCAGAGTGAAAAGCACGTCCACATTTGGAACACAGAAGTGTGGCCCCTGCCGACTGGCATACGGCACAGAACTGCACTTCAGACGACAGAGGGCTGTTGCTATCCTGAGACACCGAGCGGGAAGACGACGCTACTGGATCTTTATTCCATCTCCACACCTGCTTAATCTAGAACAAAAAAGGAAACATTTCAGAATAGATTTTAGCATTTGTAAATGGAAACTATTTGCCAGAAAGGGAAATATAAATAAATATCTGGATCAGGTAAATGATTTAGGGAATTCTTAAAATGGCTCTTGGCCAAAGAGAATTGTATGAGCATGTAGCAGTAATCGCACGTTAGTTAAAGGGTTTAGTTGTCTGTTTTCAATTGAATGCAGTGAGTGAATCTCTACATTCCTTTTGGTTGTAAAACAGTTACTACAGAAGATTTACTATGGTTGCTATGGTCACCAAAGGCCTGGTTCTGCATCTGTGTGTCAATTGCAATTTGGGCGTAATTCTACACCCTGGAGCCAAGTTTGCTTGTTGGGTGAGGGTCAATACCTATCAATACCTGTAGCAATACCTATGAAATATAACCAAAGTTATCAATACCTAGCTGAGTTAAGACTGCTTTAAATTCTGTGTAAAGACATACTGGCAAATAATTTTTGACCCACCTTAGCCTCAAATACAGTTCACTACAAAGCACATTCCATATTTTTACACTATCATTTTTCTGTGGTCATAATTTTGTAATTTTCTACCATATGTGTAAAAATGCAACTGCTGTGTAGATGCATTTATGACACCTCAGAGCAGCACGTTGAAAGAAAACGCCATGACCCGTTTACCATTGTTTTGATTATGCATTGTTGCACAACCTTATGTATCATACAGTAGCTTATATATATGTACTAGCAAAAAGGTTACTGTATTTGTATTAGCAGAAAATCACTTTGTGCTAAGAGACAGCTTACCATATATGGCTGTTGTTGATTTATAATTTATTGAATGTTAGGTGTGAAATGAAAAAGGATCTGAGCTCATGCCTGCGCCAGGCAAAGTGTTGCAGCTGGGTTTACCGAGAGGGCAGAGGAGGAAGAAAAGAAATGATGGGGCACCACTGGCGCCCAATAACCACGTAAAAACAGGGGTGATATACGCCACTGACTCTGCCTACCTGCCCCCCTTGGGTTTCCTGCACTAATATATGATCTGCAGAGGCATCTGTAGTCAGGCAGAACTGTGGAAGTGGCTGCCCATGAGGAGGCAGAGAGATAGGCAGACGCACCAATGTTACACGCGGAACCCTAACATAAGCAAAAACCAAAGTCAGTGGACAAATGTGTGACTACAAGGACATCTCACAAAATTAACAAATGAATGTATACTAGACACAAATTAAGCTCAGTGTAGAATCACTAAACGAGTGTAACTCGTCCTTAAAAAAGGCTGTCCAATCATAAGACACTTTGTTGTGGGACACAAAACATTCATTCCTAAAATGAAATTAGTACAATCTCTAGTTTTAGTTAATACTAACAGGTAAAAAATTTAAATAACCATAATAATGTTTGTCAGGTCTGTTGCTAAGTTTTGAATGATGGTTAATACATTTTATACAGTAGGAAGGCTAAACCCCTGTAGACTCAGTATAAAGCTTTAAATCAGTTTTAAAAGAAGATTCTCTGGTATTGACCTTTTGAATTGCTGCCTGTGTTCTAGTGATACTGAGAGAAAGAGAGAGAGAAGACAAACGGAAAAGAGAAATTAGCATACAAAGCACAAAACACGATATGCTAAAGAGAAGTCTTGGTCCTCAAAAGTAAAAATTTTAAACTTACAAGTATTATATTATTATCATCATCATTGTTATTATAAGAATATAATATGCAACTTAATATATAAATATGATAGTATATTAAATATACATAGTAATAAGTCAATAACCTAAGATAACTTACAATGAAATAAACTTTAACGTATAAATACAATAAAATGTAGAATTGTAAGTTTATATATAAGTTTTATTTCATTGTTACCTGCAGATTCTTCATCTTCCTCTTTTGCGTACTTGTCAAAATTACTCTGAATAGTCTTATCATGAGTTGTTGTTGCCTTCGATTTTAAAAATAGAAAAGCATGATTGTTAATAAAACAGAGAGATCCTATAATTCTAATAAGTCTATAAAAATATACAACACTCTGTATTTTTGGTTGTAAGAAACAAATATTCACTAACCTCACTTGTAAGTAAAGTTACGCTCTCCGACACGCTACAGGAAACAGAATCCAGTGGAGGAGTGTCATCCAGATTGTCCATCGAGCAGACAGGCTTGTATGTGCCCACTACAAGTTGATGAAAAGATTGTGGCATGCCAACACTCCAGTGCTTTGGTTCAGAACGGCTTTCTGAGGATGAATGATCAGCCTGATCTTGGCCACCTTTAAGTAGTGATCTCAGGAGACAGTGAGAACTTCGTACAGGAAAACACTTTTCTGTGGTGGTGGTGGAGAGATTGTGAAGACTGGTGCATGGAACAGCATAGCAGGCAGGATCTCGTCCAGTGGCTGCCAAGGGTTCTTCTGGATCTGTCTCTGACACAGTGGAGGTGGGCAGGTTATACTCTGGATTATCAGTGTCAGTGAAATCCGTGCTGCTCACACTAGCTTCTTGATCACAGGCAGAGTCAGCCAGTGCCTTGACAGGAAGGTTTGTGCTACAAGCTGAATTCTTTGGGTTTCCTGGTAATGAAGAACCATCGGCTGTGTTTGGTGTGGTGCTAATGGTTGGACTGGTGGGATTCAAAACAGAAGAATCATGGGGCTGGGAACTCTTCACCAACTTTGGAGCTCCAGTACAGTGGTCACTATAAACAGTAGGAACCTCATTCACTGAAAGTGTGTTCATGGTTGAAGGAGCAGTTAAGGCCATATTGGGTTGCCGTGAAAATGGATGCAAGGCTTCCTGAACAGTGGCTTGTACTGAATGGGCAAGAATGAGGGTTTGGGTGTCAGTTGGTATGTTAGATACTGGGTGGGTAAGTACAGGTGTTTGGGTGTTGGTAGGTATTGGGAGGGTAAGTATAGGTGTGTGGTTGTTGGGTGATACGGCTGGTATTGGATGGGTGAATGCAGCCGTTTGGTTGTTGGCAGGTATTGGGAGAGAGAATATAGGTGGTTGGTTGTGGTTTAGTATTGGTTGGTAAAATGCTGGTGTTTGGATGTTGGTAGGAACTGGGAGGGCAGGTGTTTGATTGTTGGCTGGAAATACTTGGGTGAGCACAGGTGTTTGGGTATCGGTTGGACTGGGTGGAAGTGGGTGTTGATGTACAGATGTGTGGCTCTTGGCTGGTATTGAGTGGGTGATTCTGGGTGTCTGGTTGTAGGTTGATATTGGCTTTAAATATCTGGTGGTTTGGGTGCCGGCTGGTACCAGGGGGGTCTGTGCATGATTCTGGCTGGAGGCAGGGTAATAGTGAAAGGTCCAGGTCTTCCTACGTTTGCCTGACTGTGAGATATTGTTTATTTGAGATGCAGTGGGCTTCCCATCTGGAGGGCGAGGCTGAGAATAAACAGATGGAGGAAGATTTAAGGTAGTCGTTGAAAAAGAAGAAACATTTGGAACACACTGAGATGAGGAGCAGTTAGACTGAGGATGCTGGGATTGGCCAGATATGACTGTAGTGGATTGGTCAGAATTTGCAGCGGGCAGTAGAGGACGAACATCGGCGTTTGGTCTATCAGATGGAGGATTTGAATTTTCCCCTGACTTTGCCCAAACGGAATCAATTTTTGATGTAAATGGAACAGCAACCTTTTTAACCCTCATTAATTCTGGTAGGAAGAAAAAAACGTTAAAAAATTAACAGAATTTTACAAGACATTATATATATTTATAAAAGGCAGATGATTTATGGTACCACATTTCATGATGTTGTGATAGAGGTCTTTCTGAAGTTGCAGTTGCAGCTCAAACATGGT
>JAZGTI010007087.1:0-19986 GCA_036877585.1 Botia kubotai | reverse complement strand
AAGATAGTATTTTTATGTTTTTGTTATATAATGGGATGTAAGAGAAACATTCATACAACCTAAAATCTTTTTAATGCGCACATGAAATGTTCTACAAACGTTTTTAACCATCATGATTCCAAATAAGAACATAGTCTGTTTGTGTCTTCCGTGTGTGCGCTGGATTCAGAACTCTACGCCTGTCAGACCACGTTCTGTTCAACTCAATCATATCACCAATGAAATTAGCAATGCTATGTACTGTTTAATTATTAATTACACGTAAAAGACTCAAAATCACATGAGTGCTGAGGTTAATTTGGCCACCCTCATGCCCGTCTGCACATGCTCAAAAACAAATGACAGGTACTGTGTGTGTGTGTGTGTGATGCCAAGCACAGAATCAGCACAGATTTGTTATTCATAGCACAACACTGACAGGCACAAAATCAAATTTGCCATTTACAACTCGACTCATTTTATTCTGGTAATGATTCATGCTCTCCATAACTGAAACAAATACATAAATAACTCAGCCAATCACAGCATTACGATTCTAATTCAGGCAGTGGTTTCAGAGCCAATAATGAATGTCTGGGTTTTTAATCAAGCTCATATTAAAAGCTTTCTCATATTAAAAGCTGGGCTTTCTGCCACTTTTGTTGACAGACAGTAGAGAAGGGACAGGAAATTATTGGACAGAAATAAGAGAATAAAGCCAGACTCAACCCTGTGTCTCCCACATGACCAATATTACTTGATATTTAGGCAGCTATGCGGTAACCAAGGGAATCGAGTTTGGGTTATTAGCATGAGCCATTAAAACCTGCTGGAAAATGCTGTAATTTTATCATTGTGCTGGCAAACAGAATGAACATTGATCCCCGGACCGGTCTCTTTTTTTCATCCACTGCTTGTCTTGTAAGAAGTTTCTGATTGGAAAAATGATCAGGAATTCTCAGGAAAGAAACATGGGCGTTCCTTTCCTATAATTCCCTCTTTCCCAGTGAGGATTTGTGATTATCAGTGAAAGTGTTTATCTGCGTTTTAAGTCCAAATTAATCCCCGAAGCTTCATCTTTATTCCCGAGCAGTGAAGAGACTTACAATGCAAATCATGACCTAATAATGCTGCAGTTATCTAGCAATGTAATTTGCATAATTATCCGCTCATTTGGAAGGCCAGCTTGTTTGAATTTTGACCTTTGGTGGGTCATGGTCTTGTATGTAAGTCATGTACACTACATGGGCGACATTTACAAAATCACTAACCTCGACTCCATATATCCATCTATTCTAGCCATCATAATTATTTAATTTTTACTAAGTAATCTGTATGTGATGCGACTGTTAAACAATACTATACCGGCAGTCAGGTTTAATATTTTAACCGGTTAATTCTCTTATTTCTATGCATACATTTAGTCATTTCCCCCGACTGAGTATTGCGTTCTTCGTTACAAGAGTATCAAACATGTCGATTTTTCTTTTTTTGTACGAAAAGATCCATAGTGAGCCAGGAACCGTGATCAACACACCATGAGTTTCAGAAACCTGGCAGTGAAATGTCCTGAAATCACACTGTCTTCATACACAACACCACGACACACACAGACAGGTCTGTGTGACACAAATATGTATAAACACTCCAGTGTGCGACAGGAGCGCGGCTCCTCTTTCAAACGATGTCACTCTGTGTTCAGTACAGTGAGACGCAGTTTGATTTGTACACCCGCAAACTCTCATTTTCTTAATTAGTATGTTTGGCTTGTTTTCCAACAAAAACACTTCAAAACGAAAATATTTTTTTACCCGAGAAGCAAAACTGTGAGATAATAAGACTTTATATAATCAATATTTTAAACTTAAAATTTTCTCTACATGTTAGTTTATATATACATAAGTGTTTTATATATATTTCACAATCGCTAATGTACAGTCTGTAAATGTGCATTTTTCAGACAACACAAGAAAATAACTCGCTTCCAAAATGTTGCGCTCGCTGAAGCTGTTTGACATGTTATAGATGGAAACAAAAATACAGTATGAAATACAGTATGAGCCTGACACGCTTTCCTGACACTGTGTTTGTTGTATCTTTGACTTCTTTGTAATTATAATACCAGTGTCAGCATTACACAACACATGCTGTTTGAAATGTCACTACGCACACACACGCACACGTGCACTGTTGAATGTCAGATACATTTACCAGACGGCTGGTACAACGCTGTTTCTGTATCATTTATTTGCGGGAAGAAAACAGGTTTTCAGTCACATTCACTGTATTACATGAAAGTCTAATCTCTCAGCACAGCATTCAGAAGCTCCGAGCTTCACTGTAGACATTACAGAGCGTCCCACAGTGTCGGCACCTCACAGAGTCCATAATAAACACTGAGCCAGAGAGCCATACACCCGCGACACTAATATGATGTAAACATCTGCTCTCAGACACGAGGAATCCGTCCTGACTGCCAGAGTTATGCATCCACACACACTTCTCATTGGCACTGGCCCAAAACCTACTGAGCTGACTATGTAGACAGCATTTTAATGCTTTATAGGCGACGGCTGAAGTGAAAGCTAGGCAAGATAAAAGCTAGTTGTGTTGTGTGTGTTTGTGTGTGAGGACAAACGGAGTAAAGTGAGGACATTTTTAGCTTGTAAGAACATTTATGGAACTTTCCTAGAGAACGTTAGCCAATGTTCTGTTAACGTTTCCTGTTAGCTGGGTACTACCAGACAAATGCACATACATTAAACAGCCCTTTAGGGTTTGCTGGCCTGCTTGCTTTAATGTTGTTTTTAAGGCGGGCTGAAAGGAAATAACAGCAGGGGAGGGTTCAGTCCGGCAGAATCTCTATTGATTCATAGTACACACCCAAATACAAGACATCTGTATTGTATTTTATGAGTGAAAACACATTACCTCATAAAATATATAGAATCTGCACACAGACGCACATTCACAGTCACATACTGACACATTCACACACTGATCTTTTCCTCAGACAATCAACCTGCCCAAGTCTAAACGTGCACAGAGGAGCAAAGCAAACAGTGAATCAGTATGCACGAGAGCAGAGCAAGACAGAGAGAAAGAGAAACAGAAGACAAATAAACGGATATCATCTGCCTGTTTCCCCAAATAAATGAGAATACTTTTAAACTCATTACGCATCGACTCTTGATTAGCAGAGTGAAACTCTTGCTCTTTAAAGAGAAATGAGCGCATCACGCCAGGAGCTAAACCAAACAAACTGGGCGAGCAGACAGGTGTGCAGCTAGCAGCACCTCATGTAATTGCTCGGGGAAGTCCAAACCAACAGCCATAACAACCCCAAATTTTCTGTCAGATGGAATGTGTCTGCATCAGAGTAACTTTCCCAGGAATGTTTTAGTCAGAAAAGTAGCTGACACCAAACCAGTGAAAGTGTTGCCTGTCGCGTTTCCATAGCTACAGAAAGAAGCTGAAGCGTTGCTATGGTTTTTAATACTGTATGTCAACCACCGAGAGTTCCAGACACCGCTCGCACATTTCCCATAATCCTTTTCACCTGTTTCCAACAGATGCGCTGGCTGGCGTATTGTTACAGTAACACATTTCCTGCAGAATCTTTTTAAACATGCTGAGCTGATAGTGAGAGAAAAACACTTCACAGACTATTTCTGACGGTACCAAACAAAAACGCGAGGATCTGCAATTACCATTCACCAATTAGGAGGTGTTGAGAGCAAGCATCATTACGGGCCAAAAACCACATCAGTCAAAACAATACAAAGCAGGCTGATTCTAATGTAGATCAGAAGCAACATTTGTACTCAGATAGCGTCAGTTGGTAAAGTTGGGTTTGCCATGCTGGTAAGATAGGATCTTCTGGCATGAGCAGCTGTTGGTGGATCAATGTTTCTCCATGAGCACGAGGACAGTAAAAGTGTTCTTACCAGCGTGAGGCGTCCTCAGAAAGGGAAGTTTGGTGGGTGAGAGAGAGAGCAGGTGGAGAGGGCGAGCAGAGGACATGCATGGACCCTGTGTCACGTCAGATTCCATCGCCATCATGGCTGCGGCCGCCAGAGCGATTCTCTTAGAACGACCTCGTTTGATGGTCACAGGACAGCCTGAATGAATGAGAGAGAGAGAGAGAGAGAGTACATTACTGTCAAGGACTTCCAGTGCATTCACATTGGATCAGTATGTGTGTTCACTGGGAATCGAACCCACAACCACTGCTAACACAATGCTCCACCAGTAGAGATACAGGAACACGGTCAACATAATACTCTATCACATTATCGATTTAAATGACAGTAAAATCACTGTATTCTGATTTAATTCTGACATTAAATCACATTCTCACGGAAAACAATTACAATCTGAATACAGTCATGAGATTCCAAACACAGATTCCTCTGATTCCATTTTGTTTCAGAGATGTGAACATATGAACATTCTTCCCAGCGGATTGCTTTGTTCTTGGCTGTGATTGGCTGCCAGACTGAATTTCCTGGGCGTTTTGCCTTCATTGCCTTTCATTAGAATGTTGAAAACATCAAATCTGCACACAGATCCTCCACGCACACATTATACAATATCTGCTACATGCAGCCAAACTCACTTCCTGCCAAAGACACATTAGAGAAGTTAAATGTTGACACATCAAACTTCCCTGTGTCGACAAAAACAGAAAAACTGCACTGACAATAATCACTCATTAGTCATCTTTGTCGGGACCTGAGTGAGTCAACACACGCACGTTTATCTCGTCTGCGCTGTTGTGAACCTGCTGCCTCTGATTGAGATAAATACCGTTTAGCAGAACCTCACAGACATCTGTGGAGTGAGCGAGTGGGGGTTCCCTCCATGCTGAGCAGCTTAGATACTTTATCTAAAGCTAGTGAGTGGGTGAATCAGAGCAAACCAGAGCAGTTAGCATGCACACGTACTGCACTGAGAATCAGCCCACTGGGAATACATCATATGAACTCCTCCAGTACAGCGTCACTGTCAGAAAAACAGGGTCAGGGAACGGAAAACTGAACTACCCTTTTAGCTTGATCTTAGCAAACAGGGAACACTCTCAGAACGCTGGCTAATGTTTTCTAAAAGTTCTCCAAAACGTTCTTGCAGTAACGCAGTAAAAGTTACTTGATATATCATATCAAAGACGTTATTCTTCAGTTGTTAAAATGTTGTTTAAATAATGTACTTACAACCAATACCAAAAACTGGACATTCCTAGAGCTTTCAAAATAACGTTTGTGAACGTTTTTGTTACTTGATGGAAATGTTGGGGAAACTTTCTTACAGTCAAAAGCTGTTAGGCGGGCTAGCGATGATAACTGTAGCTCTGACGGCTCGGGTTAAACACGCAGTCACAGGAGAGGAAGTGACAGGAGCTCAGATCGCATAAACAATGCATCTCTCATCAGGAAATGCTCTCAGCAGACAGAACATGAAAAAGAAACCTTGAATTATACATCCGGCGAGGGCTCCCGGAGAGCCAGCCGGCACGTCACATGACTTCAACAGAGGTAAGTCCTCAAAAACAACACAACACAAGCGATATGCGAGGGGAGCTGGAGGTAGAATCAGTGTAAATGCAATGCTAGCCGACGGCAGCAACACTGAGGCCATTCTTTAAATCTCCAGGGAAGCAATTACGGCTGAGTGTCCTCCAGACCTGTCCAAAACAAGCCCTTACACTGCCCTCACCAAATACCTGAACCTCTGTTTGTTTCTAAATGAGACGCCTCAGTAAAATAGCCAAAAATAGTTTATCTGTAGCCGTTTCCTCAGCGGCAGCCACTGGATCAACTCCCAGGAGCTGATTGTTTGTTTTGATGAATTAAATTACGATTTTTCTCTGTGTTATATCAAAATCCCTCCAAGAAAATCTCCTCACTCGGCGACCATCTTTGCAACGATTTTAAAGGAGATTTTAAAGTAGTTATTTAGGGCCAAGAGAAACATTCCTCTATATGTGTGCGAGTGATCGTTAAGTGTGTGTGTGTTTAGCCATCCGGCTCCTCCTCTCTCAGTGGGTCTTGTTTCAGTGAAATTGAGTAGAAAGGATTTAGGGCAAGACACAAGTAAATGCAGAAGCCTTTAGCACTTTTGGAGCTGTCCGTCCTGCTGTGGTGCTGAAACGGGGAGCGATAGCACTTAAAAAACTTTCAGCCACTTGCATAGGCTTCAAACTGCACTGTCATCATCTTGATTCACAAAGAGGCTCTGTCTTTCTGCCCACCGCCCATCGCCGCCCTCCTCCCCCGTCCACATTTACGTGGGTAACAAACTTTCTGCTTCATTCTCCTTGGAAAGTTCTTGCTGTGCTGTATCATGGTGTCTCTCCTGGGCTCCTGCTATAGCACAAAGGCTGGATAATCATACTACATGTCTTTGTCTGTTGCAAAAGTGGTTTGGGGGAAGCTGCTTTCAAAAGTAAACAAATGATTGAGCTGCAAACTAGCCCTGAGGGAACACATTGTGTATGGACAAAAGCTAAGTACTGTTATTATGTGTCACTTTGTTGTAGATTTACATGTAACACAAAATGTCCCCAAGTGATTTATTCAAAAAGACTTTGAAATGATGTTCCCGTAGGACAAAACAGCTCATGAATAAGATCTTGTTGATATCTCAACTGGTTCTCCTAGACAACGATAGAAACAAACGGAGACCCCTAGCATAAGTCTCTGTTGTATGTTTTGATTTCCAAACACCTGCAATCATAAGTCACATATTTCAATATGAACTCAAATAGTTCTCCTCCATTTTCTCCAGAATTAACTGATCTATGCTCTCCACATTCAGCTCTTATGCTCTGTATGTCAAAGAAATCAACATGTTTTCATGTTCATTTCATGAATTAGGTCTCCTAAAATATGAGAGCAAACAACAAGCAAAACATTTTCCCTCTAGATTTATTTGCAGGTTCTGAGTGAACCGAATCTTAACAGTTAGTGTCCTGAAAATGATCTTTTAAAAATGATTAAAAATGGCCGACTTTAACAGTTTTTGAGTCACATTAAGGTCCCGACCTTCCAGTTTGTGTTTTTACAGTATGTGACAGTCGGCTCTAAGTGTGTGTCAGCCAAATCAATGTTTCTTATTTCAAACGAGCGTTCTGTCTGAACTAACTCAAGCCACCTGAGAGAGCGAGTGACTGAGAGAGCGAGTGACTGAGAGAGCGATTGACTGAGAGAGCGATTGACTGAGAGAGCTTCACTGAGGCTGTTTCACTGCAGTAGATTCTTTTAACCAAAGCAAACAAAATATTTTAGGCTGCTTGTGTTAAAACTGTGTTATTGTACTGCAGTTTAAACCGATTATCTGCTTCAAGCATTTAGCTTCTTACAAAATGAGCTATTACGGATGGTCCATTATTAATTTCAGTCTTTAGCTGTAATGAAATCCATCGATTTTTCATATTTTCAGTCTTGTTATGAATCTTTCTATGATAGTAAGAAAAGGCATGTTCGAGTGGAGGTGTGTAAGGTCTCAAAGATCTTCTGAGACCTTTGGTTGGATCTAGTCAAGGTAGACCACCAAACTTCAGTGCTCGCTTCGAAATCATCTGTTCAGCTTTTAAACTCTCTTTTCCAGAAGAACATTTATCTTGACAAGGCAACCGGAATATGACTTTTCACATTTCATTAGGTCCTGTCAATAAAACTGGGCTGAGATTCATGAAGATGAAAAATTAGATTTGGAGCAGGTCTGCAAAGCGGAAGAAAGCGGAGTTATAGTAAAAATGCCCCTTTGGTCTCGAAATCTCACACCAGAACCTCAAAACGTGTTCAATGGAGGGAGACGTTCTCCAGAAAGCCCTCAGGTAGCGTCTCAACACGTCTACCTATCAGAAGATGAATGAATGGCCCCAAGTGAGCTAAAATATAGTGTGCACTAGTTTGGCTGTTCAAAACAATTTCTGTCCCTCCAAAAGCCGTTTGTTGTTTAGACTGACCACTCACTAGAGATGTGAATTGAGAACTGCTTCGTATTCAGAACAGCCTCCATCATTTTCATATTCTAATAATTATTCAACGGTTCTGTTGATAGAACACAATGTTTCCTTCTTCCTGATTCTCCTTGTTATTTCATTTCTATTGCTACCCCTTGAGTGTAAACATGAACTCATAAAGAAATCCTGACCAGCAACACAGTTCATGAACTGTATAGTGTTGAAATATGTCAACACAGACTCTGTCTGTTATCCCTGTTTGGTGAAGCACAACATGTTCACCACATATAGTTAACAGTGTAGTTTTACTGTACCTGTGCATGCTACTAAAAACATCCAAGCTGTGTAAATGTGTCTGTCATTTACTACAGATGAAATAATGGTTATAAAAGGAGATTTAATAACGCTCTTCTAACTCTGTTTATAAGTAACAAAAGCTCCATTGTTTTCCTTCCTCACTGACAGTTTTATCAATTTTCTCGGTGTGTTATAACTTTTCCTCCACACAGAGGCGAGAGCGTCCCACAGAGACGGCACGCAACTGAACTCAGCCCGGCCTCAGAACCGAACTTATTGATTTCTGTGCTGACGTGACTCATGAGGGACAAACACATGACAAAATGAAGCCGCAGAATATTGCTTTATCAGAACATGACAAGGCAATAAAGTCATGTTTTGGATCAATACATAACACATACACACACAACGACACATCCCTTTTAAAGACGCAGTTCAGTGATTATTAGGGACAAAATTTCATTGCAGATGGAGACAAGTCTGGGCTTTTACAATTACTATTTTGTACTGAAGTTGCCGAAAACACAACAGGATGACAGATGTCACCCATGCTGACAAACAAAAACACTTGTGACAACACAACACGATACCTTGTTTTCTCACAGGCAATTGCTTTGAGTGCCACAGAGATTTATCCCAAGCATGTGCGCTTCTTCTAATAAAGGAAGCTGTTACTCTGAAGAAAGGCTCTTAAACTGCTGCTGACCTGCGCTGATGTGTTCACTGAAGTTTCCTGCAGAGAGGAAGTGTGACCGTAAAGACACAAATTGGACCTCCTTACAGTCTCTGACTCGGAGAATCCCGCACACCCTCCGGCACCAATCTGCGCCTCTGCTTACGCTCATCAACCGCTAGAGCCCATGAGAGTCACTTTGTTAGAACAACTTTTATTTCTATAGCGCTTTCACAGCGGCACACTGTTACAAAGCAGCTGTACAAATGAAAGATATCCAAAGATATTTTGATATTCTGAGGGTTTCAATACTCGCGCGTCTGCTTCTCAAGTTCAGTCGTCTGTGCCGTGCTGATGATACTCAACTATGTCAAGCTAAGCTCATCAAAGGTGTAATCAAAGATCAAGTCAACTTCGGAATTCTCTGGATCAAAGCTCAGCTTTATAATTCTCAGGCATTTTGCGTTCGGACTACAAAAAACAGACGGTAGAGATAAAGGAAGCAATCTGTTTCTTTATGTTTGAAAAGAAGGACAATTTGCATGTTTAAAACACAGATTTGTGTTCATGACGTCGTTATAACACACCGCACGTCCATGTCATGGAGGTAATCAGCTGTTCTTCATCACAGCTCGATGTCTGTTGTACAGCTATGACACACACAAACTGGGCTACTGCTTATACTCATACTGGAGAGAGTATGAGTTTTCAGGCTGGTATATCTGTAACTGTCATGAGCTCAGGATAGAGGACATTTTTAAACCTGTTGGGCAATTATTAGTCAAAATCCACCAGTATGTCTTAATTATATAAAACTGTATCAAACACCCCCTACACACACACACACACACACAATCCCCTCTCTCTCTCTCTCTGTTTGCATCTGTTTTAACTCACTATTAGAAGGAACTGCCTGAAAGGGATATTGGACACAGTTGGGTGGACTGAACACACACACACACATACACACACACTAAATAACCTTGTTCTAAAACCTAGTAAGCTGTCCACTGATCAAAGGCTGTTCAACACTATTATGCTGCCTTTTAAGATTCCTTCCAATTTCCAAGTCAGCACTGCGTGTGTCCTTCACAGGGAAGGCAATCCCAGAATGCATTGCGGTGAGTGTAGTGAACTGTCAATTATATTCATTCTTCTTTTATTTAACATCAAATTTACCAATAAACAAACGTGAAATGCTGATGTCTTAATAGTTGTACGTGCCGTGTATTTATGCTTACTGGACTACGAGTCGCTAACGTACGTCACCATAAAGTGATGTTTGTGTGTCGCCTATAGACTGACGACTGACAACATCATCATCAACTAAATAACCAACAACACCACAAATAAATCAGACAAATCACTCACCTGACTAAACCGCATCCTCCCTCTCTAATTTACAATCTACAGCCCTGTACCAACCAACAATTTCAGGTGGTAGGAACATTTCCATCAATGAACAATAACGTTACAGATGTTATTTTGAAAGTTCCAGAAAGGTTCAAAACGTCCAGACATTGTAACATTATCGTTTGGTTGTAAGAACATCATGCAAACTTTTTTAAATTCTGTTATGTTTTTGAAATGTTCCACTGAAAACCTAAGAACAATGTTTATGATATATAACATAAGGTTGTACTAACATTACTGCAAGATAACATAGAGAGAACATTAGCCAACAATCGGAGAACGTTCCCCGTTAGCTGGTTAGATGGTATCGTCATGGCATCCATCAGGATGTTGCCAGAGCGGGTTTGTAATCTCTCAGAGAAGTCACTGGTCATTCAATTACAGTGCAAGACATGCAGAAGTGTCTCACAGACATATAAAGAGAGAGAGAATAATGACAGGCAGTTTTAGACAGTTCACGGGCAGTCAGACTTACAACAACTGCAGGAGAAACTGCAACAACCTTGAGCGACTCCTACACTGTTTGTCTGTTTAATCTTTGTGTTTAGAATAGACTCAGAACAGTGGACGCTTGCATAACCTGCCTTGACTAGTCTTACAGGTTAGTCATCTAATTTTTTTCTTCAAGACTGGTCATAACAAAAACTTCAAGTTTGTTGCACAGTAAATTGTACAGTAAACAGTAAAAAGTTAATTGGTCTGTATTGCTTTTTAAGGCAAAGGCTAAATTTAGCAGCTATGTTAACGCAACTACATAGACAGACACAGCTGGAGTCTAGAACAAGGGTTCTAGAGTCTGGGCTCTAGAATAAGGGTTTCGAAAGATCTCCTAAAGTACATTGATGAAGGATTGCACTAAACCTGAACATACAGAATTATCTTCTTTTTTGCATCGTCTTATTTTTAATAACACTCGATGTATATCACTGACAATCCTCTTATGGTGTTACAGCGATTTAAGAAGATTAAAGTTACAAAGCAGCAAAACAAAACAAGAAACAGAATCTCGGGAGAAAATACGACAAAATTCCTCTGACAGACAGTCACCAAACAGCAGGGCAGAAATCACAGGGGTTGGAGAACGGCTGCTGGGATCATATATTGTCCCACCCACCTGAAATGCGCCGGGGTGTCAGAAGCAGCGTGTGAATATTTCTGGAGGCAGCAGCTGGCCTACATATGCTTAACGCTTGATTGGTCCACAGCCTCTGCTTCTCCTGGCGCTGGAAAACGACCTGTTCTTCTGGGCTCATCCAGCCGCTCTCCAGCGCTAAAGTGTTGTTTACATAAAACTGCAAGCGAGAAAAGGAAAAATTCCCGTGCGGTCAGAGAACAGCAAAATGCTGAAAACACAAAGCACTTATTAAATGGCCGCGAGCGAATAGTTTTTTTGTGTGCTGCAAATCACATTTAATACACACCGAAACTGCATTTGCATATTTATGAGGTTAATAAGTACCAATAAAACTTTTTCAAACGTTAATTCTGTTGAACATTTCCACCATTATTGCCCGGGAAATAAAATACACTCATTGGCCGCACTTTGACCTCTCGTGACAACATGCCCCAAAAACATCTGAGCAGCAGAACAATTGCGCACAAATAAGGTCGTAAAGTTGTGCAAATGATAACAAAAAATCTAACATATAATTAGTAAATTGTATAAAATAAAACCTTTACAACAGTTCATTGGTTTAAAATACAACAATCAGAGTGAAAGAACAAAAATTCATGTAACTGGACCCATTAGCTTATACTTCCTTGTGTGACAACTAGCCCCAGTCTACCCTTAATTAAAAATGGCCCCTTCACAAATGGGTCACGTGCTTCGTTTTGAAAAGAACAGTGCATAGTTTACCGCTCCGTGTTTCACCTTGTAGTCAGGCACTCGTTTTTCCACCCAGCTCTTGCCGTAGTGTTGAGGCAACACTGTCCTGTGTACTTGAGGGAACATGGGGAGCAGATCCACACCTGCACTGGGCTGGAAAGCCAAAATATGAGGTCTGGATGGCAAATCCCACTGGAAGGACAAACAGAAGAGATACGGATTACACCACTGATATTTGATTTGTTGTTCTAGCTCCTGAGGGGAAAAATAAAAGGTGTCAAAAAGTCACTTTGGCTAAGTGAATGTTTCTCCATACATATCATATATTACATATTAAGGAATTCGTGCAAAAATCATGGAATTCTGGGAAAACTTCCATACCTTTCTCTCAGTGTTAACTTCTAAATGAAGATTTAATGACTACATGACGAGCACAACTGAGGTCAAAGCAGTGCCCTGTTTGTGTTTACATTCAGTAACTAGAGAAACAGCTACACCTCTTGAAGATTTGAAAATGACTTCCCTTTGTTTCTCTATGCTCATTGGCTGGTAAAGACTGAAATGAACTGAAACAGTTTATTGATACTGAACCCACCAAGTAAATTCCCAGGTGTCAAAGTTTTATATCTGAGGCGTCTCTCAGAGGTTCCTCGATGGCTCTTTGCAGCACATTCAGCCAGAAAAACTCTTGTTATGAAGAACCATTTTTCCTGTGTAGGGCTTCTGAGGCATTATGGGTACCTTAAATAATCCTTGATGTTACATTATATTGGTTTATTCAGATCAGTGTACTGGTTTCTGGGCTCTTTGAAACACCAGCACATAGATTATTCGTTTATTAAGGAACTAGAGGACAAGATATTTTCATTTATTATCTGATAACATCCTTTATTAGCTTTTATCATTCATATTCTTGGTTTTAGTGTAAATGATTAATCAGTAAACAGTTTTCCAAAGAAAGTTTGTCTTTAAAATGTGATCCATTGTTTAGCCTCTGAAACAACAGCTATTTGTTTTGTGTGACATCAGTAGGTGCTTGTATTTGTCGGCCGTTCCTCTCCAGGTATCTCTCACACGTGGACCTCAATTCACGATGGAACTGATGGAAAAAATCCCTGAAGGAACTTCAGAAAGTCAGCCGCCCTGAAGGTCGCTGAAACATTCATACACAGGTTGATTTTCAAGGAAAGCTCTTCTGCGTACAGTATAAAGCTGTTTCTTCTGTGTTCTTCAGTATAATATCCTATTCTAACCCACTCAGCTCTGCGCTGTGCCTCGCTGGCAGTCAATCAAAAGCTCTGAAGGCTGTCTTACATCTAAGTTTCTGTATAAATAATACAATCTTTTCTTCCCAGCACCTCTCTCTCACTGATTCAAGAACAGTATTGCTTCAGCAAGTTCACGCTTGCTGCTTCCTCTGAACATCAGTATAATGATAAGCAGTTCCAGCGTGCTGTGGATGGGAGCGCGCCTCTGCTTGACACACAGATTAAATGTCATGCTGATTTTGAGTGTGTGGGGCTCTCAGCAGCAGTGAGAGTCTTGCGTACAGCGCCTCTAGTGGTGATAAAGTGGAACTGAAGGGGAAGATCAGGGTCCAGCACCTCAAAAAGCATGCATGTCTTTAAACCTTTGGCCAAGAAGAGAAACACGTTTCAACACCCCATCGTTATGTCTAATAACTCTGAGGCCTGTTTATAACAGAGACAAGCTTTTCAACATGTCCCCAACCTTCTGTTTCAATAGAAAATATATCAACTTTCTCTATGCACGTTACGTTTTTATATGAACGTTACTGTTTGGTTAAAAGAACGTTATTGACTTTTTTAATTCTGTGACGTTCCACTAACAACTTAAGAACAACGTTTCAGATAGGCTGTCCATAATAATGACATTACAAAGCGTTCTACTAACGTTACATCACAAACCTTTTTGGTAACTTTAAGAGAACATTTAGAGAACATTAGCCAATGTTCTGAGAACGTTCCTTGTTAGCTGGGTGAGGCTGTCAGTCACTAACGTTCTGCTTAAGTTCTTTTGCGTTCCACACAGGAGAGACAGAAGAGTTTTCAACAAAACATTAATGTAACGCTGCAAAACTGTTTTACGACTGTCTCCCAATAAGGGGAGCGTTGAGAACTGACGTTTCTACAACGTTATATTGCTGTTTAAGTAGAGAACCGTTAACGATGCTCCGTTACCTGCACGCTGGGCAGAGTGAACTGAGTGATGCTCGCCGGTTCTGCTGCAGCTGCGCGCATCAAAGGCACAAACCGATCGCAGGGCATTTGCCATCCCGACACCGTCTGGATCACCGGAGGAGGGCGAGAGGAAAGGAGCACCGGAGGAGGGCGAGAGGAAAGGAGCACCGGAGGGGAAGCAGCCACCCTACACAGTCCGGAGGTGGTCGGGATCATCCAGAGCCACGGAGGAGCTTCCGCGCCCATGTGCCACAGCTGAGGCTGAGCCTTGACGCGCTGAACCGGGATCATTCCTGACGCATCGTATATGGATCGGTCGAAGGACGGACGGAGATTGTGGATGCGGTCCGCGGAGTGGACACTGGCCAAACGAACACATACTGCACATTTATCCGCACATCAGCCTCACTTTGATCATGCATAAATACATATAAACCGTAACAGGCTAAATCAACTGCCCTAAAGTCTCTGAAAGTTAGGATATGTGGCACATATTTCAAAGCAAATATTTTACATGCACGAAAGCATAACCACAAAACTGTTTAAAAAGTGTTATATTTCCAAATGAAGTGGCATCAATAATTTTGCCCCAAATAGATAAATCTCATTAAATGAATGTGACGTGGATAAAACGGTCCCCACTGAAACATGCAAGCTCCACTCCCAAATTCTGCAGCACATGCACGCGCCGCATGCAGTTAAACAGGTGCACGTGAAGAATGATCAAACTCGAATAGAAAAGTTATTCCTTCTCTCTTAACAAACATGACGCACGAAACACAAACTCACCTGCGAGGGGTTTACAAAATCCCGTTAGTTTATCATGATGTACGAGTGCTTTTGATCTTGTGCTTGAAATAAATGATAGATCAATGAACATAAAACAGTTGCGGATGTCGGTTTCAGAGATTACCCTGAAAGTGTCCAGAGCGCCGCAAATATGCGGATCGCCTTGCGTGAGTTCACGCACCGTGCGCGGACCGTGTGCGCGGTCACGCCAGCACGCACGGAGTTCGTGTGTCTCGCAAGAGCTCCGTGGAAATCACGTTCAAGTCTGTCCGCTGTCAAGATGATAATCCTCCAGTCGTGTGACGCCCCTCCTAAAACGTGTCAGATCACTCATCACATTATAATCCTCTCCTTCTCGTCTCGTGGTACTTGAGCGTGAAAAATCAATAAAAATGAACAAATGCGATTGAGTTGTGCAGCTTGAAGGTGCGCGTCCCGTCTGTCCGGGCCCGTGCGTTTGCTGTTCTGAGCGGATCTGCTGCGCGGTGGGCAGCTCACTTCAGTGCGTCAGGGCGAGCAGAGACTCACGACTCTCGCTCGTATGATCTGATGAGATCATTACAAAACTGCCCTGTTGTGTGTTATCCCTTCTCATTTTATATCAGCCACATTACTTACATATTCGAAAAACTGATTTTAAAAGCAAACCCGTTATTCTAACGCTGAACATTTCCATTTGAAAACAGATTAACTGATTTTTGTTCATGTACCCTGTGGAAAAAAGTTAAGAAGTCACAAAAATTGAAGTCAATTTGTTTTCATGAAATCAAATGTATGGTTTCTTTTATATATATCATAAGTTTCATAAATCCTTCAACACTGTCTGTGTTCTCTGCCAACCGATCATCTTTATTTTTTGTGAATGATTTATTATTAAAGAGCTAAAATCATTAAATAACTACAGCAGGATACAGAAGGTCTTTGGATATCTCTAAGAGTAAGGACTGGACAATTATGCCAAAGCCCATGGTAACCCCAAGACATGACTTCTTTATTTTCACGGACAAAAATCTTTATTTTCAAAGCTGTTTGGTCTCACAGGCCAAGCTCCTCTTCCTCTGTTCTGTGTCCTTTTAAAACACATCTATGGTTTTAATTACTGAACATTTCCTTTTCATTCTTTGTCGTGGATTAGTTGGAGGGGGGAGGCTAAAACCCTTGGCTATCTGTGGAACAAAATATGGCTTTGCCAGTCCAGTTTTGTTGTGATACTTCGGTTTTGGTTTCTGCCATAGGAGGAAAAATCTAGATGCAGAAATGACACTGTGCACAATCAGACACTGTGTCAAATGTTTGCGGCCAGTCTTACTTTACATTCAGTGTGCATGAGGACAACATGTCAGAAAATCTAAAACATTACCCAAATATGAAGAGAACAGTTGCCACCATCACCAGTCTGGTTACCCGACGGACAGAAAAGGTCATTTTAGGACAGAATAACTTTTCTAAATGATGATAATTTACTTTCATTAACATCAACATATTGTGCACCAGACATGCGCATCACCAAAAGACGTATATATGCGACGTTATGTATACAAATTGCAACGTTATGTATACAAATTTCAACGTTATGTATACAAATTGCAACGTTATATATACAAATTGCAACGTTATGTATACAACTGCGAGAAGGATTTAATGGGGTGACATATCATGCCCTTATGCTTTCCTGAACAGATTCAGTAAACAGACTCGCCTAAAAATCAAAAACACTGTTAAACAGGAATTATCTTAACTCGCTCTTGACGTTTCACATTTTAACAGTAGACTCTGTTAAAAAGAGTTCTCTGGAAATCGAACCCGTTTGCGCTGCTAACACAACGCCTCACCAGCTGAGCTACAGCAACTAAGACGGGGCTAAAGACAAAACCGGTGCTGCCTGTCAGCATGAACGTTCAATTACATTTAAAAAAAGAAATGAACCATTAAAAGAGGCATTTACACGGAGCTGACGTGCCCACAATAGCTACTGCACTGACAATAAAAGGCTTTTGAGACTGTGGTTCACAGAAACATGAGTGTTGAATGCTCCTCACAGCTGGACGCAAGATTATGCCATTACAGAGCACATGATGAGGTTAATTATGGGGTCAAGCTGATGTTTTAATGGACCGGCACTCAGTTAAATACTCTTATGATTTAAGATTCTGTAATATAAAGTGGAACTGATTCATCAGAATTAGAATATACTTTACAAAGGGACACTAAATTAATAAATAACTGCCTTCAAGCAGGTTTTCCGAAAAGCTCATAGCTTGGTTGTACGTGCATTATTTAAACATTTACTCTGTAATATTTCAAAACATTCCACTAACAATTTAAGAATGACATTTTTAATAGTTCTACTCATGTTACTTCAAAAACGTTTTCTGATAACTGAGAGAACGTTAAGAGAACTTTTTTACCAGGCACCTAGCAGCGTTCAACCCAGACCACGTTAAACTTACAAATTAACGTGATGAGATTTGTATCATTTTTAAAGGTAATGGCATTCATGAAATTTTAAGTGTCCAAACACCTTTTATGACCACTATATTATGAATAGATGTGACCTCCACACTTTCTCTGTCTTGTTTATATTCTGAACCTGATTCAGATGTGTCACAGTGTCATAAGCTCAGACACACGTCTGTCCGTTTCATACAGCACACGGTTTCTTGTCTCTCCGACCAAATTCAGGGCTTGTTACACAGCAGAAAATCCACCTGGAACAAGATGTCCTGTCTTATTTGCAGAAACAAACAAATAGCTTTTGGAAAGAGCGCCAGACGTTCCTGCAGTAACTTTAGTAGAACTTTTTTATTCAAGTTTTATTCAATTACAAATTTGTAAACATTTGTATCATCTTTGTTACTTAATACAAATGTTATGGAAACGTTCTTACAACCTAAAATTGTTAGCTGGGGTGCTTCATTAATAAGCAGACTCATTTAATGAGATAATTGGCTGCGTGTGGTTTTCTGCTCGTCTTCTGGCCGTGTGGGAGCAGCTAGCATGCCATTAGCCATCTCTGTTCTAAATGCATAATATCAGCAATACATCCAGCTGATGTCTCATGAGCTCTTGGGCAAATTCAATTTCTGTGCCATAAAAACGCTTCTCAAATAATCCAGTCCCATTCCAGCTCATCTCCTCACTTCCTGCTCTCTCAGACAAACCCTGCTGAGGCTGCATACAAAACGTGTTTTTTTATATCGCTCCTCTATTCCTGAGCACCAGCGACGGAAGACCCAGTGTGAAGAAATCTGTGCTGAGCCCTGTGAGTCTCTAGAGGGCATAACATGCTGGAGATGCTCGGATGTTCACAGGAAACATATATGGGCATATATTTAGGGCCCGTTTAATTGATGTCAATAAACGGGAACAAGATACTCCACAGAAGACCTATGAACCTATAGATCATCATTTCTGTAGCAAAATAACCAACAAGTAACTTTGTAAAGCTTTGGTGATGTGTAAGAAGATACTGGTTATATTTTTGGATGTTCAGAAGAGTATCAAGCATACAACAGATACAGTGAATATTTGAAAACATGTAACAATACCTGTGGGCAGTTTATGAGGCTAATATTCTAATATCAGAAATGTATTTTGGTGGAGGATAATTTGTGCCTGCTCAACGGTTTCAGCTTTGCCTGATACAGAAATTCAGGTGTGTGTGTTTATGGTCCTGGTATTCACTGTTATGGGAACAAAATGTCCTTGTGGGGACATTTTTTAAGGACGCAAGCTTATAAAATATGGAATTATCTTTTTTGAAAATTAAAAAATGCAGAAAGGTTTCTATGATGGTTAGGTTTGGGGTAGAGTTAGTGTACAGTACAGAAACCATTATGTCTATGTGCCCAAACAACATGAAAACCAGTGTGTGCTTGTGTGTGCGCATGCGTGTTTCTAAACGCACTGGGCGGTGTGTGATCTAAAGCAAATGTTTACACTGAGCATTAACTTGAGCTCAGCGGTTCTGTGAAGAATATCTGTTTTCGATTAAAGGTGGATGGTGAGCTCGCTGAATCTCCAGACAAGTAAAACGAGTCTTTATTTACTCCCAGCATCAGCTTCACACTGTTGCAGCAGCGAATCCCTCGAGAGCTTTTGAAAAGAAACGCGAGACGTGTCACACAGACTGATTCTTCAACGTCTCTCCACTCATCAGAACAGCCGAGAGCTTTTCAGTCTTCACTCAGATCAAATAAAGATCAGCAGAGAGAACATGAACAAGATTATGTCGCTGCTGTTGTTTTCTTTATTGATACATTCTGTTGTTGGTAAAGTATAAAATCACACCTCGCTTTGTTTTCCTCAAAATCTCGAACTCGCAAGACAGCCTTCTGAGGTCTCTCATAGCACAACTCCTTAATGTTTAATAAGCATCACCTCAAGATCTTTTAAAAATGTTGCAGACAAAGAATAACAGTGTATTTCATTTCAAGGCTGATTTTAAAACGCAAACCATCTTAATTTGAAAGAGCTGAATTCACACGAGTTGTGTTTGGGTTCAAATATAACTCTGACGACGACATTCACACAATTCAAATCGAGTTGCTAACCGGATGACTCAAATAATTTTCATGCTTTTATAAGTGGTATCTGAAAATCCACACAAATGAACACTTACTTACAAAATAATCAAACATTGATCAAACTAAATAAAAATGCTATTCAAAAGCTTCTGAAATTTCACATACAGTCAAGAAGAATCAAAGGCATCAGACCCTTCCACATACAGCAGTAACATCAGACTTCCACATACAGCAGTAACATCAGACTTCCACATACAGCAGTAACATCACACCCTTCCACATACAGCAGTAACATCAGACCCTTCCACATACAG
>JAZGTI010007086.1:0-22264 GCA_036877585.1 Botia kubotai | reverse complement strand
GATCTGCACGTCATCATTCCCAAATTGCTCTGTTGAAATAAACTTTGTTATTGTTTTCACTTACCTCTCTCGTCTGGTCTGCTTCCGTAACACTATGTTTACTAGTCTTCTTATTAGAAGATTACATGTTTATTTTTTACTTATTAAGAGCAAAATATAAAACTTGTATTAAATCTGTACTTACATTGCTGCACATCCTTTGTGTATGAAGGATTAATCCAAACAAATAATAATACTGTAATACTGTAAATTATATGCATTTTAAATCCATTAAGCAAGCACTAACAGTTATTGAAACATTTACATTTTAATTGAAACATATCATCCTTACAAAAGTATTTAATGTTTACTGATCTATACTGGCTTATCAATTGACTTTAAAATCTAATTGTATGATCCCTAGGAGCCATTGTAAAACACCATTACTATACTACTTGTTAAACAACAACTTGGGGAATGGGAATACTTTAGTATAAATTATGAGGACATTCTTACATTTTTTACTTGTTTGCAGTGTTTTGCTATAAATAAACAGTAATCATATTGTTAAATCTAAATATGTCATGAACATTCAGCATGAATGAGCATAAATTACTGGACTTAAATAATAGTGTGAACCATTTTAATAAACAATCTTTGATCATTTGTTTGTCATTTGTCAGGGTTCTTATTGGTTAAGGAAACGTTCAGAGAGAATGAATCATGGAGACCATCATCTTCTCACTGGCATGTGATGCAACTTTCCACACTGGATCCAGCACAGAAACTATTGTGAGCAAAAGGATATGTGCTGTGACAGTTCGATCCATAAATGTCCGTTGGGCGTAGATCAGTGTAAATTATCACAAAAACTCCCAGAGTAATATAATCTCCTGTGAGCAATGCCGCTGTCAAAAGGGTCAATATTAAAGTAAAGGTCAATGGAACAGATGGATTATGGACATCGCAATCACTTTGGCCTGTTACAAAAAATTTCTTATAGTGAGTATTCATATTGTAAGACAGATTCAGCTCATGTCTGCCATAGATCAGGCTGATAAGCAGAAACAGCAGGATGTTTGTTTACGTTTACATTGACGCATTGTGCAGATGCTTTTATCCAAAGTGACTTACAACACATTCAATGTTTACATTTTATCAGTGGGTTCCCTGGGAATCAAACCCACAACCTTTATGCTGCTAATGCCATGACATTTATTATCAAAATGTCATCTCATAAAGCTATTTTATTCTCTAACTTTGACATCTTCTTCGAAAAAGATCTGTTTTGAGGTTTTTCTCAAAACATTATGTCTTTGTTTTTGTATTGTTGCAATTCTTGAGCACTTTGAATTTTGTTTTGATGTCAAGCATATTAATACCTTAGTAATACATCATATACCATCTTCACAGAAAGAATAACCATTCTCCCTTAATTAATTTACATACTGCAATACTATAACATTACAAGTGTTATAATGCCAAAACCTTTAAAAGACAGAAATTACATGTCACAGTCTCATTCCACATACATCATCAAAGCCAACACAACAACTGTGATTTTTATTGGTTAAGATTATAGTTCAAAATATTGTAGTTTTGACCATGTTTTGTTCTCTGTTGTTTGGGGTGACAGTAACCCATACAGCCGTGGGAGTCTTTTAGTACTAATGCCACAAGCAAAAATATATTACAGTCTCATAATCTCTTCATTTATACAGGTGTCATCATCTGACTTGATTTCCAGAAAGCGCAGGTTTTACTTTGCCAAGTGACTGAAGTTGCAACATTATTAGAGCAAAATGTATTCATGATAGAACAAGTCCAATGGCCCCTGGGCTTTGTAATATAATACAGGCCCTCTTTATTAAATTTAACAGGTTATTGGAAACAGGTTGTACACATAATTTGACTGTGGCGTTAGGAGGCAGGGCATGTGGACTCGTTTAACATGATGCTGTCTGATTTTGTAGGTGTCTAAATAAAAGTATGACAGAGAAATGTTGTGGTCTCCCTTAGGCTCGTTGTTTTAATGAATGGTTTTACCTCAGTCTCATTGCAGATTAACACCAAACAGTTATCACAGACCCACAACCTTTTTATTGGCTGACATGAACATCTGGATATTTAAAGGTATAATTCACCTAAAAATGAAACTTATGTTATTGTTTACTTACCCTATGGTCAGTCCAAATCTTTGTGACTTCCTGAACACAAATGGGGAACAGGATCATTTTTTTAGCTATTAATAAATCTGCAATAAGGTCCATCTCACAGTGTGTTGTCGGTTGTGGTGATTGTAGGTGGTGTGACTTTTGTTGCTTGTGCAGTGGTTACTACAGCCAAAGAGAATAATTATTTTCTATACAAAAAAACAAAGCATACAGTGACCAGAAACTGGCAAGCTCTTAAAGAGACAATAAGAAACAACAACACAGAAGTAGTCCATAGGGCTCATGTGCTACATTCAAAAAGGTGAATTCTCTAAACAGTTTCACAGTTTTAACGTGGGTCTTATTTCCAAAGCACCCAGAATCCTGTTTAAGTCAGTTTACATAAGCACAATACTTTGTGTAAGTAACCGACAAAAATGTAAGCCATTATTCACTTAAAGTCCACTGTAGTTCTAAATTTCATTTACACTTGCTCACATGTTACTCAAACTTGCCACATCACAACTGGTTATGAGACATGAGACAGCACTCATCATCATTGATGTCACACCTGGAGCAATGTGTCTTTACGTTTGAATATGCACAAATGTGAAGGTGACTTTGCAGGTAGTTTTACAGCTATCTACAAATGACTTTTGATAGGATGTGATTGTTTTGCTAAAAAACTGTTTTCTCATTTAATGCAAGGGAACTTGGAAATGCAGACTGTTTATTCTTCACTGACTTAAAATAAGTATCCTACTATCTCATTCTTGCTCATTTCTCCAGATGGAGTTTCCCAAAACTTTTTGAAGCTAGGATGACACTTCCAGTTGCCCAGCCCCGGGGCAGATCAAGGGCAGGGGTATAAAGTGTCACCCTGGAGGGGGTTGAAAGGTTGTCTCAGGTGTCAGGTGTTCGTCTTGCTTTGAGACTTTGCTGAGAGCTGTGGTCTTGCCTCTTCGTTTAGGATTGCGAAAGTAATGCTTTGACTGCTTACAGGAAGTTAGAGATCTTGTGTATTTTTGTGTGCACTTTAGGTGTCATTCTCAGGAAGCAACATAATTTGCGCTTGAACATTTTAAGTTGTTCACCAGCTTGAACATTGAATACATTTTAATGTATTTTTATTTGATTCATGCATATGTGGAAATGAGTGACTCTGTTATCAGCTAGTCTGCCTGAGCTTACATTTTAGTGTACTGTCATTTATTGTGTATAAATTGTATACTTTCAGGACCCGCAAGTCACTGATTTATTGGCCACAGCCATCCTCTTTAACAGCTATGAACTAACATTCGCAAACACCCACAGCTACTGTGGTCTTTGGCTAAATGCTGAACAGTGCATTTTTTATTTGCTGGTGAAGTTTATCATTTCTGCACCACCAGTGGCACCAAATACAATTGTAATTAGTTTTTGTTGAAGTTTGGGGTGTGGACTGTTTGAATTATAAATTTAGACTTTCTGAACAATAATACTATTAATGTAATCACAAAATGTTTGTTACCCCATAACTAATATTATTAGTGTAGCATGGAGGCCATGCAATTTTCATTTACATTTATGCATTTGGCAGGCGCTTTTATCTAAAGCGACTTACAGTTCATTCAAGTTATACAATTTGTCAGTGCATGTGCTCCCTGGGAATCAAACCCACGAACCTTGGCATTGCTAGCACAATGCTCTACCAACTGAGCTACAGGAACACCACATGAGCTACAGAACACCACACCATTTTTCTTATTCTCAAAGTTCTGGCTAAATATATAAATATAATTGTCTTAATATGTGGACTTCTTGTACTTGGCATTTTGGTGCACTGAAAAATAATCTTTTGTTTTTTCTCTCTCTGTAATTCTATCTGGCCAACAACACAACGCTATAGTTGTTTAATTATGAGTTAGGTTCATAGGTTTACCACGCAGTCATATTATAATTATTAAATTATCTTGTGTCGTCCAAATAGTATTTTAGGTTTCGTCTGGGAAGGGTGGCTCTCTTAAATGTTCTGCTGCAGCCAGCCTACTGATCTGCCACTTAACAGCATACTGAGCAAAACCCAACACAATGGTACATCTACAATATTATCCATATCAGTTTACACACATGCGTATCACCGTGTTAGCCGTAGTGAGTGCCTTACTATCCAATAAGCTACGGTATTAAACAAGCTGCAGATCATAATTGGGTTCAAATTTTCATTAACATTTCCTCAAGTGCTGCTCCTGTGTAGCACAATATTCTATTAGTGTATCCCAGTCCAGCCAATCCAGCCTTGAAATTCATCATGATTCAAGGCATAATGCATGTAATATGTATTCATGCAATACATAATATGTTAAAATTAAACACAAGTTAATACTGTAATTAGATTAAGTAATAAGCAAATGTTTGACCAAATAAATACTCTGGGGTTTGTGATACAGTATACAGGAGACCTTTAGTTCAATTCCTGATGGAGTTAAATACTCAAAGTCAGTTATGGGCTGAACAATATAAAAGTCTCCTGGTCAAGATCTTAAACTCTCCATCTACTTAGTAACAATAAGGAAAACAGTGTTTAGTGTGAGGCAAGGAAATTGGCACTCAAATATTTCTAAACGTAGTGTTTATATTGTTTTACTACTTACACAATTATATTTAGTATATATTATTGTTATATTTACAATACTTATATTTCTGGGGGGAGGACAACACTCTGTTCTGGTGGGTCCTGACTCCCCCTTCACAATTTCCGTCTATGCCTGTACTGTCCTGTCCAGAGTTCTTTCAGATCAATTAATAATGTGTAATGTAATAATAATTGCAGTATGAATAACAACTTTTTCTTAAGAGTTTGCATGGCTCCTGGCATTATGTGAGATCTTCGAGCCAAGTATCTGTTAGTACCTCAAAACTCATGACAGAACACGTTTAGAGGGTCAATGCAGCACTGTGCCTCAGTTGCTCTAATAAGATAATCTGATCTGTCAAAACAGAAACAAAAGCACGAAAGAAAGCAAAATGATAACTGTCAGTCCCCAATACAAGGCATCTCTAACCTGGCCTGGCTTTTTCACACACACATATGTTGGCATATGTGGTTTATGACAACTCTCCATAGACGTAATGGTTTTTATACTGTACAAACTATATAATCTATCCCCTAAACCTAACCCTCAGAGAAAACTTTTGGCATTTGTTAATTAACATAAAAACCACAATTTAGTATGTTTTTAGGCGACTTGGTTTATGAGGACACAGGAAGTGTCCCCATAAACCATGTTTACATTGTTATACACATGTCATTATACACCTCTGTGTCCTTGTAAACCACATATTTAAACCCACCCCCCCACACACACACACAATTAAAAGAAAAACAATGTAACAATGTATGGACTCTAAAGGGAAACAATGAAACAATGTATGGACTACAGACAGAAAATTCTTTATATATACTTATTGAGTTCTCCTAAAACATATTTAGGTTCTCCCTTTGCTATATGTGAGAGGATAGTGATGAGTGAATATGATCAAACATTCAGGCACGCTTTTATTCATTTATTTATTTTTCACAGGTCAAGCTAATGTGAAGCACCAAACCATGCACATCAACACCTGCAGGCAGTCTAAAAGTCTAAGATTTTCCTTTCCTCCTTTATCATACTCTTCATCACATGATCTGTATCATGTCACACATAAGACAGACATGTCCAGGAGGACTGTTGAGGTTCATATAGACTCTTGTGGGTAGAACTACAGTCTATGACTGCACATATACAAAACCAGCAGGTTCTTGATTTTTTATTACCCAGCTGGAATGTTCACTCATTAATCTCTTTTTTATGCTTTTAATTATTCAACAGAAAGTCACATTAAATCTGTCATATGTAATGACTACTCAATGAATTTTGCTTAAGAAAACATGAACCTACCCGCTATCTTTGTGGTGTGCAATAACTTGCTTATTAGAGAAGCTCTGAAAAGTAATTACAGTTTAAACTGACAGCACGGTAATTGTGTGACATTTATCCTGTAATGATTTCTGATCAATTTTGTTCAATTTAGAGAATATTTCTGTGTATTATTCCTAATTCCAGATGTTAGGCATATACCTTGAAAACTAGCAAATAATAAATGTAATGATTTTAAGGTACAGGTAACAACATGCTTGATTTGTAACATTTTTTTGTTCAGCCTGCCACAAATTCAGCCAGTATTTCTGTGCTAAAACACAGATTTTCAGGTTGGGAATCCTCTGCCCAACTAGCCCAATATGATATGTCCTTTTTGGGGGGGGGGGCTGGGTTAGTTGGTGCAGATCATAATTGGGATTAATTTGTCATCTACATGTCCTCAAGTGTTGCTCCTGTGTAGCACAATATTCTATTAGTGTATCCCAGTCTAGCTGATCAAGGCTTGAAATTCATCATGATCATTGGCATTACATTTGCAATATGCAATATGTACTCATGCAATACATAATATGTATAATATGCAATACATAAACATACTTTGGAAATACTTTGTGGTTTGTTCAGTACAGGAGACCTTTAGTTCAATTCCCGATTGTTGTTATTAATACTCAAGGCGAGATATGGGCTAAACAATATCAGTCACTAGGTTAAGATCTCAAACTCTCCATCTACTTAGTAAGAAAATGGAAAACAGTGTTTAGTGTAGTGTAACATTTAGCACAGACTCCCTCATGTAATTAGTTTATGTATTAATTTATGGGAAGTGAGTGCTGTCTAAACAGGCTTAATTATATAGTTTCACTTAATTTTATTAGATTTGTTTTAGAGTCACAGATGGAAAAACATATTTATTTTGGGAGACAAATGTCCACCAGGGACAGAGTGAGATTTCTGCAGGGCTGTGAGCCGTCTGGTAGGAATTTACTGGATTAGCTCAGTCACTAAATGTGAGATGAACCGTGTTGTCAATCAGCCTGAGGGTACACAAAGAGAGCTGAAACTGTCAATCAAAGCCTGGCCTTCAATCACTTCATTCACAAAAGCTTTTTAAAGTGACTTCTGCTGATGAGCAGGACCACAGTTTCATATTCTATGTTGTCTTTACTTTTAAGTGATTACATTCCAAAAAAAAATGAACAAACAGACAGTTAAAATGTCATGGCCTATTGATTTAACTTACACCAGCTTGTTTATATTTTTAATGAATTTCTGTGTGATATAGTTATTATGTTGGATCTGTGGGATCTGATAATCTGATAACAATGACTGTGGCCAGAGTTATGGACCTGCTTATGTTAATTTTCTCATTGGGCTTTTTTAAATCTAAACTAAAGGTTTAAGATTTATTAGATTAAATTTCATTGTAGAAAAAAAAATGTACAGAAAATTTTACATTAAAATTATTTTGTAAAAATGTCTGCATGCCCATTGCTAAATTTCTGTAATCTTATAACGAAATGGTCAAAAAAGTGTAACAGCAGGAATTCTATTCATGAACTACCTTATCCACAATCCTGAGGAGAGATCCACCAATCAAGTTCCCGTTAAGGAATGTAGCAAAAGAAACTGCCCAGTATAAAGTACTGATGTAATAATCAAATTAGTGTATTACATTTTTGTTCACCACAACAAATATTATTTCTAATGAACCTAATATCACATTTGTATACAGTCAATACCTTTTTATTGTATTGTTGTATTTGATTTGATTAAGCTATATTACTGTTGGTTTTTATGTAGTATTATAAGCCATCAAATGTGGCCCACTGGGAATTGTACTGACTCTCCCGGTAATTTGCTCCGTCATTCTTTCTGATCACGTAACACTTTAAATATTGTCTAATTTTATTTAGTTTAGATGGTATGTTTTTTTCTAATATATTATTTTTCTAGTATACCTCCACAGACAAATTATTAAGGATGAATAAACAGAATGGATCAATAGATATATATATACCATAGATACCTGATGAAGCAGCAGGGCAAATCCAACATTTGTCTGTTTGCAAAGTCATTCAGTCAGAGAACTAAAAAGACAACAGGCTCCAAGAGTAGCTTTGTGTAGCATTGTTGTGTATTCTGCACAGCAGCAGTCTTTGGAATGCACTCTGCACAGCCATTGGTCTTCCAGATCTGTATGTGACACTTTATGTCCCTGAGTGCAGTCTATTTAGCTGCAGTTCTGATCATCAACGTTATACTCAATCAGCCCTGGGCTGCAATTTTTGCAGGATGCTTTTATACATGAGCATAATCAGAGGTGAGCTACCACTCTCTGATTGCAGCTGGAAACAGAGCTGAGAAACTTTACTGGATTATCATGCCACTTGAGAACCAAGCACACACATAAACACGCTAGCACTGGCCTACAATGCAGCCCTTTTGCTATTGGCACTCTGTGCCCGCACTTTGTCTTATTTCACTAAAATAATATAATTGTCCCTCATTTTATTGCTTGTAAAGCCATCTCCTTACTGCAGGCAATGTAGGTGATCAATGTAGCATCTAAATGAATCAATTCTTGCAGGAATACTGTTTGTTTGGAAAATGATCCTGACCAGGACAGAGGGGACAATTGTGCTTGTATTAGTTTAGTGGCTTGGGTTTTCATGTTCAACCACAATGCATTGGAAATGACTCCATTTTTCATGTTATGGGTATTTTATACAGCAGCCTCTCTGTGTAATACACTATATAAGTCATTACTTAAATAGAATAAATAGGCATGTTTGTTAGTCTTGGCATGCCGCAAGCCCATCGGCCCTTTACCTGAGCTATGAGAGAAAATAAGAACTCAGTGAACTAGCAGCAGCATTGAATTACCATAATCATCATAGAGGTGATTATCAGAGCGGTTTAAAATTGATAAATTTGATTGATGCTTCATCTTGTGTTAATTCTATTGCTTAAATGGGAGGATATATGGCAATGTAAAAGTTTTATTTGAATGATTAAACTCTTTGACAATGGTGTATTTTTGAAACCCCCCTCACATATATGTTATACACAATGTTTCTTTTTAATTGGTTTTGCTGCGGGACCTAGATTTAACAAAAGTAACAAAATTGACTGCATTCAAACCTTTAACACAACATAGAGTTTTTTCATACATCTGCTATTTATGTATTCACAATATTTTTTTTTATTTAGTCTATGACATGGACCAAACACAAGACATTTAACATTATATGTGTTATGCGTATATGCATTAGCAAGTGACTGATATTCACTTTGGAGAAAAGTGTCTGCCAGATGCGTAAATGTAAATAAATTACAAAATGCTTACAATTACATGCTATTACATAATATACAATATTAATTACAATATTAAATGAGTCTGGTAATCCCTTCCTAAATAAATCTTGAATTAACCATATAATGGATATACCATATAAGAACCATATAACATATATATAACATATAATCAATATATATAATATAACAATATAAGAATATACTACTACTACTCTTATTTTGCACATATGTACATTGTTTAACGGTCATGTTTTTCTTACTTGCACAACCCATATTTTGCCCATTCTGTACATTGTTTAACGGTCATACTTTTTGCACTACTCAAACGCAACGTTTTTAAGCATATAACTATCTGTATTTGTATTGCTGCTGTTAATCTATACCTCACACACAACCTTATATTTGCACCGTTGCTCAAAATATGCACATTTCCTGTAAATGTTGTATATTTTCAACTCCCCTGCACTTATCTGTATATAAATCACTATATTCCTGCTCTTCTGGTTAGATGCTAACTGCATTTCATTAGCTCTTGTACTTATCATAATGACAATGTTGAATCTAATCTAATCTAATGAATGTAATATACCATATAATAGTTTTAATGTTAATATAAAACTAATTAAATTTAATAGGAACCATCAATATAAAACATTTATGTTTATTGAAAAATATATTTTATAGAAATGAAGATTCATAAGTTCATGAGCTGAACATTAAAGCAGGATTTGATCAGTCATTTCTTTTAAATGTTTGGATTGTTACACTGCTCCTGTATCCTAATGAGAGATGCTTAGCAGTACCAGAGTTATGTGGAATTTCTCTTTACATTCTTAGTATTAGACTGTCAGATAAAGAATTGATAAAGAAAATTTTTGCACTACACTAGCATACAGTGTGCCATGATTATGACTACTTTTTCTGTTTTTGTAGGTTATTTTGCTAAACGTATTGTTTATGTTAAACATGCTGTTAAGGTTAAAGCCCATCTGTCCAATAAAGATCTATTGCACAAATAAAGTTATCCCTTGCTAATAGAGTTACTATTATTTAAGGTGGTTAATACTATGCAGTATTGTATATAGTATAGTATATAAAGTATATAATGCAGTATTTGGATCAGTGTGAATCACACGTCTGCTGTTGTTTATGCATTTGAAAAAAAATTGTTTTGCTATTTAGTTTAGATCATGGTAATACATTAACATATTGTTTTGCCTACTGTTAATTACTATTAAATACTATTAATATATTTCAGGGCCTTTTTGTTTTGTTACAGTTTTATAGTAAACACTTTTCATACCAAAACAAAACCAACTGTTGAATTTAAATATATATAAAATAAATGTTTGTTAATTTTGTTTGTTAACAGAGTAAAATGAACTGAATTAAATAGTCACACAACCACAATATTATTGTACATAAAGTAAAACATGCCCTTTATTTGTACAGTTATATTATCCTCTCTCTCTCTCTCTCTCTCTCTTAGTGTCTCTCTCTCTCACATCCACCCACTTGCAGAGTAGCACAGGAAGTGAAACTGTAACTCAGAGTTCACATGTAATTGGCTACAGTCACGCTACCCAAACAGGAAGGAATCTGTAACTGATTAGAATTCTTCCTCCTGCAATAATAGTCCCAAAATTAATTATACTCCGGCTCTAGTCCCACTATTGCTTTTCCTGTTTGAAGCTGTTTTATAGAGCACAAATCCCTAGAGAACAAAGATGAGTTTCAATTACAAGGGGAGTCAAACAGGGCTGCTAATCCAACAGACAGACATCCATCACCAAAATAGACAGATGCAGAATTCAGTTAGAAAGTTCTCTATGCTCTCATGCAACCATGATGTTACAGGCATGCTGCGATCAGTTATTTCATCAGCCTGTTTGTTATGTTAAGGCAATATTCATAATTTCTCAAAATGGATCATTTTGACTGTAGCATTTATCCCTATATTATCTATATTATATTATAGACGGTAACGTTAAAATAATTGGTACGTGCAGAAAATCATAACTGGCCATTTTTTTGTCAGTAGATTTTCAAAACAGTGACTCTGTTATGTAGTGAAATGTAATGTATCCACTATTATCAGTTTTACTGTATATTACACATGCTTTAGAGTCAATCGATCATTTATTATATTTTAAGAGTTATGACCTCAGATTAATATTTGCATGTCTTGTGAATGCTTAGTTGCGGCTGCAATAATCAGATTGAGATGGAAATTTAAACGAGATTTTATGGCAGGCTGGATTTGAAATGTGTACATGCTCTTGAAATGTTGTACCTCATATTATTACTGGAAATAAAATATTTTTTGGTCCTCATAGGTATAGACACAGACATGTTTTATAAAGTTAAATGTTTAATTTAATACATATTTGAAAAATATTAGTTTTTAACAAAACAGACAGAGCAGCATATATACAGTAAGTATAAGGAAAACGGTTTAATGCTCATATACAATATAGATATAGATGACGTTAAGATTTTGTAAAATACATTAGGATGTTGTAATAATTGCATTTTAAAAAAACTACAAGCAATGCAATCTATTTTTTATATGGCAATATACTGTATATTTACTAAGGCATATATTATTAAGTACTACTAAATTAAGTACTACTAAAAGTATAAACACAGTAGAGCAAGTTAATAATTTCATTTAATATTTGCAGATAAATATATTAATGATAAATATAAAAAATGATAACAGACTCAATGCCTAATTTGTTTTAATAACATTTATTTTTAGATTTTTTTGCCAATTTTCTTGATACTTTTTTGCCAATTTTCCTTATACTATTGGCTGTCAAAATAAATATAAAGAAATAGTTGTCAAGCATTAAGCATTTGAATAAGTATTTGTCTGACAGCAAGCAAAAAATAGTACTGTAGTCACATACTGTATCTTATTTTTGTTTACTATCTTGAATATTTAGGCTATAAATAAAACTCCCAATTAGACAATTACATATATGCAATAACAGAAAGTAAATAAACTATTTACAACTCTTTGGTTGCTTTTAACATTAATTAACTCTATAAACATCACATAAACATCTGACAAAACAGTCTATACATCAGAAAAACACACAGTAATTTCAGCTGATTTCAGCACAAAGTTATTTCAGCTGTTGTACAATACATGTAGCACACAAAAAAACAGCATGTTTCCATTTCCTGGACATTACAGAATCACTCGTATTGATCAATAATTAAACAAACTTTTTATCTCACATAGCATTGAAATAATCACTTACCAATGCCTTTCTTTAGCTAAAAGGATCTTTTAGCTTGTGTTGTCTGTCACTGGGCTTGAAAATTGGAGTATGGGTTGTAAATTGGAACCATCTCGAATGCAGTCCTGGAGAGAGGAAAACAAACTCAAATGAGATCATTCTTGCCAAGACACATTTTACCAAAGGGCAGACAGGAAGCAGGAGATAACGCAGGAGAATACAATTAATGCCGATCTGTTAAGATTGTTTTGTACACTGAGTATTGAATATGTTAAAAAAGATTTTATTTTTATACATTATTTATCTAAATAAAATGAGCAATTTTGAGAACATTTTCTAACTGTCATACGGTTAATGTTTGTGTGTTAAAAGATAATTTATTATAAAAAGGTTTATATGTGGTATTTCCCACAAATCCATTATTCACTATTGAATTTCTGTGATGTCTTAATAAGTTAAAGTTTCAAAGAGACAGACAGGAGATTAGAGAGACTCTTATCATGTCTCACCAGTCATAACTCACTGTGCCTTAATGTTAAATAAAAAATACAAAATCATTATCAGATTCAAGCTTTGTTTATTTTTAATTTAACAACAACCACAACAATAAATTTACAAACTAGAATTTTCCTGAAGAAATTGTGAGTGCTGTTTGCTGCCACAATGCTAGTGTGTTTGCCATTGTATTACTATGCAGTTGCTAGGGTGTTGTGTCTGGTTGCCAGAGCATTGACATGCGATTGTTTGTAGTGCATTGCTGTTGTGCTATTGTGTTCTCATTATTTTGTGGATTTTAACAGCAAACCTGAACAGGCCACATAATTTCATGTATTAATTATTACTTTCTGATGTGCATTAAGTTCTTAAAATATTTCGAAACTGACATAGTTGTCAGCAGTTGTTCAGTCATTTTTCCATTCATCAGAGTTAGCAGGGACGTGGCTTTGGCAGGGGATCTGGTTTTTTGACACTCGCATGTATGGATATGCCTGTTTTAACATTCACTATGTTACCTTATATTAAGGCACATACACTTTCTTAGCAGTGCTGTAAATGTAACAGCAAAATTACATTCATACAGTAAATTATTTTTACAGTAATGCTAATGTACACCTTTTCTATGTATTCTATGTATTTTATATTTTTCCTGTTTTTTTACTTTATTTCTATATTGTTTTTTCTCAGCTGTTTGTTCTACAATGTATTGTCTGTAAAACAGCTATACAAAAAATGTGCTATAGAAATAACATTTAATTATGTCTGTAGCCCAAACAGTGCAAGACAAAATGTAATAAATAAATGTAGTTAACAAGAAATTGTTAATGGATTTGGCCTAGCAGCCAACGGTTTGCTCAGATTCGTCAATAACTGTTACTGACACATTCAGCATGTTCCATATGTGTTCAGTGAAGATACAGCTACAGAATCTACAGCATTCAGTAATAAAAAGAATGTGATTTCTTCAGTGGCTCACACTGGGAAATGTGGACAGGTAAGAATAGATGTGTCTGCTGATGTTGATTCAGTTTAACTTACTTTTACCCTTGCAGGTATTTAACCCAGCAAAGTAACAGAGAGACTGTGATCAAGATCCATGTGGGATGCCAGAGGATAGAGCTGGTGTCAGGAGACATGAAACCCACAAGAACATGTGAGCTAACGAAGCTGCCAGCACCTGTCGGGGGGAAGCATCTGCCCTACAGAGAAGAAAGACGAAGACAGACAGGCCTACTGACTCACACAAACACACACACACACACACTCTCTTCTGTTGCCTGCTATACTTCATCAACTTCGACACCAAAGGATTCTTGTGTCAAACCTCCATAACATTACACACAATCCTTTATTTTTAGAGGACTGTGACTGTACCCTTTCACTTAATGTGCAAATACGTTATACTGAGAACCTTTGACATGAATTCATTGTTGGAAACTGTGCACATTTACTTTCATTTAATTTGATAAAATGTCTTAAATCATGTTGTTGCATCTGTTTTGTTTTATTTTTTTTAAAATAAAACATTAGCAATTTAATTGAATATATGATGGTGACCAGGATAAAACTTTTAAAGGGCTTACAGACTTTAAAATTAAAGTCTGTAAAATTACTGTAAAATTAACTACAATAATTTCAGGTTAAATAAGAATGTAATATTGAGACTTTCTATCAAAATAATGAAATCTAGCACACTCAGAAATAACCAATATAGTTCCAATATAGCCCTATAGTAACCAATAAAGCAACAGAAATACCCCAGAAAAAAACATTGTACCTGAGTGAGTACACACTTTCTAAATGGTTCGGAATGAAAATGACATTTTTGGGACATTCAGCTGGACGAGGTAGGGACTCGTTAGCATGTTGGATCTCCATGTGGAGATCCCACTGGGCTGGGGCTAGTATGATTTTCTCAGGTATAATCGGTTCGGGAAATTCTAGTTTGGGTACGAGTTCTGATGGCGTTGGCCTTGACATTCTTAGAGCCTGGACAATAGGTAACTGAAAAATCAAAACAAGTGAAGAACAAGGACCAACGGGCCTGACGAGGGTTCAGATGTTTTGCAGTTCAAATATATTCTAGATTTTGGTGATTGGTAATGACTATGAAAGGGTGTGCAGCTCCTTCGAGCCAATGACGCCACTCCTCTAAAGCTAATTTGATTGCCAGTAATTCACAATTTCCTACATCATAGTTCTGTTCTGCCAGGGAGAGTTTGCGTGAATAGAAGGCGCATGGGAACCGTGCCGTTGAGACAACACTGCCCCTACGCCGTGATTAGAGGCGTCTACCTCGACGACAAAGGGAAGATCAGGGTCTGGATGGCGGTGTATAGGGGCTGTGGTAAAACGTGATTTAAGTTCTGAGAAAGCCCTGGTAGCCAAATCGTTCCATATTAAATTACCCTTATGACGTTTAACAAGGGATGTCAGAGGGGTGGCTACAAAGCTAAAAACGCAGATGAATCTACGATAGAAATTAGAAAAACCCAGAAAGCATTGTAATTCTTTCACTGTTTTCCACTCATCCCTGTCTCGAATACAAAGCAAATTGTAAGCACTCCTGAGTTCGAGTTTGATGAAATACCTTGCACGGCGAAGCTCTTCCAGGGTAACGGGAATGAGTGGAAGCGAATAGCAGAATTTGATGGTGACATCGTTCAGATTACGATAGTCTATACAGGGTCTTGATCCTCCGTCTTTCTTCCTAATGAAGAAGAAGCCTGCTGAAGCAGGGGAGTTAAACAGACGGATAAATCCCTTGGCTAGCTCTTCCTCTGTATATTGGTGCATAGCTGTGGATTCGGGTTGTGATAGGAGAAATATTCGGCCTTTAGGAGGTAACGCGTTGGGCTTAAGGTCTATAGCGAAGTCTGTGGGACGATGGGGCAATTGAGAGGCTTTAACCTTGCTAAACACAATGGCTAGATCAGAGTACTCGGAAGGAACATTACTGAGAGGTTTAAAAGGGAGAACGGAGTTAACTGGAGAAGGGTGGATTGGAATGACTTTCTGTAAACATTGACTATGGCAGTTCACACCCCAGCGAAGGATTTGGCCCTCGCTCCAGGATATGAATGGCTCATGCACTCGTAACCAGGGTAGACCCAGAACGATAGTGTGTGTGGGTGAGGATATGGCGTAAAATTGGAGGTTTTCTGAGTGGAGCACGCCTATTTGCAGTTGTAAGGTCTTAGTCTGTTGCTTCACTCATCCTACTCCCAGTGGATGGCCGTCTATCGCTTCCACCTCTAGGGAAGAGAAACAAGCGATTAGAGGGATATTATTAACCTTGGCAAATTCAGTGGAGATAAAGTTAGCTGCTGCTTCTAAATCTACTAGAGCGGAGGTAACAATCCTATTTCCAGAAAAGGTTATAGTTACAGGTAAGTGTATAACATAGATAATCTGATTAGTAGTGGAGGCTAGACTCACCGGAGTTTGATCGGGCTTGGGTTGGACTGGACAGGCAGATCTCAAATGACCTGTTTGATCGCAGTACAGGCAAAGACCCAGACGATAGCGTCGTTCATGTTCCTCGGAAGTTAGACGAGTTCAATTGACCTGCATGGGCTCGGAGGGGGCTGCATTCTCGGCTCTGACTGGAAAAGTCCCTCGGCAGGGGCGTAGAGACCAAATAAGATTGTCAATCTGTATAGAAAGGTCTATTTACTCACTCAGGGATCTCCCTTCGTCACGACAGGTGAGTTCGGATTGTAGCTCAGGGTTTAGGCCTCTTCGATAAAGGAGGAGTAGAGTATCCTCCACCCAGGTAGTCTGAGCAGCGAGTGTGCGGAAGTTCAGAGCATAAGGTTGACCTTCTTGGGTTAATGAAAGCAATTGTTCACCTGGACTTATTTCCTCCGTGGGGTGTTCAAAAACCTCCTTAAACTGCCGTAGGAAGGAGTCGAAGGTAGGGAAAGTTGATCCGTCTGTACTCCAAACCGCTGTCGCCCTCTCCAGTGCTTTACCTGTTAGGAGAGAGCAAACAAACGCAATGCGGCTGCTCTCTGCAGGATAGAGAGCAGGCTGTTGGGACACAAACAGGGAACACTGTAATAGAAACCCCTTACACCATGAAGGATTACCACTGTACTTCTCGGGGAAGGCGAGTCTCGGGCTGACCGGAGTAGAAGTTGTGGTAACCGGCTGGCTGGGTGTAGGTGGGGTAGCTGCCATGGTGTGCAGAGGGATAACACAAGCCCCCTGTAGCGCTCGTACGAGCTCCTCGGTTAGGGTAGTCAACCGAGTGGGCTGATGCTGGTGAAGAGACAGCTGGGATGTTTAAGCGGATAGCTTGGCGGACAGCTGTTGAACGGCTGCTGGATCGTTAGTTGGTGATTTCTTTTGTAACAAAGATGCGGAGGCGTTAGGAACCATGTGCAGCGGTTTAATCGAAGTACAAAACAGGCAGAAGTCAAAAACCAGCAAAAAACAATATAGGAGGCAAGGCAAAATCATAAACAATATATCAGGCGTGGGTCGAGGCAGGCGGTAAACAATCATGAGTGTTAAACAAACACAGTCCAGGGCAGGCAGCAAACAATCCAAAACGTAATCCAAAGCGTAGTCAAAAGGGCAGGCAGCAAACAATCAGAATAACCATAAACAGTCCAAACATAACTAGGCAAAACAACAGGGAATAAACGCTCTGAAATGTACGCAGAAAAGGCAATACAAGACATCGCAAAGAGTCAATGGCAAACTGGCGTTTATATAGTCCCGCTAACGAGATCCATGTGGTAGACAGGAAGTGATTAGCGGAGCGCGTGGGTCCATGGGAATTGTAGTTCGGGAGGATTCAATATTCAGGCGAGGGCTCCCTCTGATGGTGGAGCGAGAGCCTCCTCCGTAACAGAACCAATCAATAAATAACAAATTCATAAATAAATAGTTAATGTTAATGTAATTAGTTAAATTCAAATCAAAATGCCTAATTTGTTTTTAATAATTAAGCTGACATACTGCAAATCACAGTGAAGCACAATCAATAAGACATTCTGATAAAATTGTCTTTAGATTTTAAGTGCATAAATAAAAGAGCTGAATGCATTATTAATATTTAAATTTAAATCGTTTGAGTCCATCATTAAAACTCATAAAATCGATAGGAAACATCCTGCAAAGTCTCAACTGTTTTAAGTGATAATTGTAATAAAGTATTTATAAGTTCACATGGACACACTGCTGTAGTAAAATACTGAGCCATTTACAGTTTCTTAGAAGTGGTTAGCACCTAAATTTACACTTCATAAAATGATTCTGAATATTTTTTTTATATTGTGATACTGTGTAGATGGCTGTCCGCTCTGATGTCCCACCGTTAGATGGAGAAGGCTGTCTTTGTGTCTGTCTGTGTGAAATGTAAAATGTATGAATACCTCCATGTCCCTACTTGATTTATGTGAAATAATAATACACTTTTTAATGCTTAAACATGGCTGCAAGCAATCTGTGGCTATCAAGATGTACAATAAAGTAATGGACAAAAAAGGCAAAAAGACAAATCACCTCATGCACTGAGGACGCTTGTTTAAAGGTGTACGACAGATATATTAAACTATATGTAATTGTACACTAACTCTATGCTGTAGGCAGAGAGAGACACAGAGATGCAGATGGTTATTAATATAGTATGAGTGAGAATGGGGTGGATATGCATGATACAAGCTCATCTCTCACAATGCTGTATGCCTACTTTCAGTGAGGGCACTGTAAATATAATACAACAAACTTTGTTTCAGTTGTACATTGCAAGAACCTCTGTCAAAATGTGCTGTTTAAACATTAAAAAGCCTTTATAAAACATTTTACAGATTATTTGAAGGAATATTCCAGGTTTAAAACAAATCAAATTTGATTTATAACACAGTCAAAATAGTTTGCATTACTTATGTGAATTCTTTAAGTGGAGTTTGCTCCATGTAAATGTATGTCATGGATAGTACTCAAAATGGTAAGGTAAGTACAAATGTGAGCAAAACATTTTTGTGTGTGTGTGCCCGTGTTTGTATGACTGACATAAGAGCCTTGTGATGTGATAAAATTTAATAAAAAGCCCATTTAGCTGTTACAAAAACACAAACATATATGTATAAATGTTATTTGTGTTTATAAAAATAGTAATAATTTACAAATATATTGTAACCCAAAGCAATTAAAAGTAACTAGGTAACTGTAATCGGATTAAAATATAATTAATATAATATATATTAATATAATAATTTAAAACAATTGACACAAAAAAAAGTAATTAGATCACAGTCTTTAAATAATTATTTTTTTATTCATTACAAGCAGCACTGGTATTGTCATATACCTACTGGTCAGTAGATTCAAGAGTTAACAGGTTTATTGGATTTGAAACACTGAGTACACTGTAATGTTAAACATTTAATGTCAAACATGGCTACACTTTCCAAATGGTGTGACTGTAAAGTTTTTTTTCACTGTAATGATTCTAAGTGCTTTTTAATGTATGCAATTGTTAAAATTATTTTTATAGCAACTTACCAGTTGTATTAGTTGCTTAAACTTTGAACATTACTTTTAAGTTGCACTCAACTGCCACACAAGTAAATTTCAAAAATCATTAAAGGAGAAGACAAAAGGATCTATCATCCAGATTCCTTAATAGTGGCAAACAAAATACTTTGTTACAGAGTGATGAAAAAACATCAAATACCTAACCCTTAAGATTAAATTATTGTACATCAAATGTCCTTTTTTAGATATGTCTTGATTTATAGGTCTTAATCTGCTTAATTAAACCTCATAACTGTTGGATTATTTTCACAGATCTGGACTATAAAGAATCTAGTGACTTTGTTGTCATTTGTGGGACCAGTTATCGGACATTAGGAAAGTAAATAGTGTCAAGCTCATACAAGCTCATAAAAATCACAGGCAGAATGGCGTAACACTGTCTGATTATACACACAGGTGACACAAAATGGGTCTGTTCCAAAACCTAGTAAACTGCCTATGTAGGCAACATTTAAGGTATCATAGATGCCTTCTATCACAAAAGTTGTTCCAATATAACTTTAATTGGCCAAAAGGGAACATTTAAGGTGGCATTTCATGTATTGAGCATACAGAAGACAACACCAGAATGCATTTCAATGAACTTATTCCACAAATCCAGGAGGACACTTAAAGACATACTTTGAATTAAATACTAAATAGTATCACTTAATAATTAATTAAATCTTAAATATTTAAAATAATCTTATAGAAATAATTTAAATAATATTAAAAATAATTAAATCTTATTAAAATCATTTCAACTTTTTTAGGTCTTTGCGATAGACGGATGTCTTTGACAGTTATTATTATCATTTTACATCATGATTACATATAGTAATACTTTAAATAATGTGTTGCGAAACCTTTGCATTATGTTCCATTTCAATGTGCTGCATCTAGCTGTTTTTAAACACAAGAACATATCCTGTGTGAAGGATCTCTTAAAAGGCAACAGCCTATGAAGGCAAAAGACAGCAACGCAGCTCATTTGATTTTGAAACAGAGAGTTTGTGTTCCTGGAATTCTTTGACATGTCTCTACCTGTCTGCTACAAGACCAACCTGCTAAAGCTGGTGATTGAAGCGCAACTCAGACTGTAGTAAACCACACTATATGCATGTAATAAGCTGCTACAGAGGTCTTTAATTTCATTTTTCTTCTGTGTTTTTGGTTTTCCTTTCTGACCGCATGATTCATTCACCTGTTTTATAAAAGCGAGACAACCAGTGTGTCTTTTATGATGTCAGTTGTCTTCAAATTCCAAGGTCCTGCTGTGCCAGCTGAGGAGACCCACCCCCCCATAAACCCTCAAGCCCAGAATGCCAATCCCTCATCTGTCAATCAGAGCCACATTAAAGCGGTGTGACATTACGCGGTTGAGCATTTCAGTCACCAGGAGCACAGTGTTTGCCTGGAGCAAAACTAAACAAACGTCCATTGCTACTTTGAACAGTTTAACAATGTGTCATTGTGCAGCATAATCCCTGGGAAGTGGATAAGTGTATTATTTTAGATTTCTCAATAAGCATGTGTAAAAACATTGTGATACTTAGTATTGTGTTTTTACAAGTAACACACACAGAGACACAGAAACACTTTAACATATTTTATGCTATTTGCTAAGGCAACAATGTCTGTTATTATAATTATTAAAGCATAATTATAGCTCATGCTTGATTTGAACAGACCCCCAACCATAAGTATTAAACTTTAGCAACATCATTTGTCCTACAGACATGGGGTGTGTTGGCTTTTGTAAGACATCAACATTGAATGAAGGATGTGCATATCTGCATATCTAGAGATGAGGGCATGTGCATATCTAGAGACGAGACGTGGACTTGGGCTAGTAAGCAACCACCTAGCAACCATCCAGAACACCTTAATAACCACTTTTTGCAACAATACACCAAAATAACATTTAGAAAACATCATGAACTATGTAGCACAGCTCTCACCCGAAACACCCAAGCAGGTGTTTTTATATTCAGTATTAATATTCACTATTAAAAATCTAGTGAAACAATGCATTTTAAATAATAATATTTATTAGTTTACTATATTTAAAGATAAAAAATAAAGCTGAATTTAAAATCCAAATCTTAACATAACACTATGTCAATAAGTCACACTGCTTATGCTAATAAAAGGTCAGCATGTGTTTAGTAAGCTGTATCTTTGTCTGTACTGTATCTTATCAGACATTACATTTTACATTTACATTTAGCTGACACTTTTATCCAAAGTGACTTACAAATTAGGACAAGGAAGCAACTTCAATTACAATAAGAGGCAACAGTAAATACGTGCTATAGACAGGTCTCAGGTATTTCAACACAGTACAAGAAGGTTTTTTTTTTTATAGAAGTAGAAGTAGAAGTGGCAGTGTGTTAGTAAATTAGTCAAGGAAGTGAAGACGAAAAAGATGAGTTTTTAGTTGTTTCTTGAAGATGACTCAGCCATTCTGATGGAGATATGGAGTTCATTCACCCAACCGGGCAGAGTGAAAGAAAGAGTCCAGTACAGTGATTTCTTCCCTCGTTGGGATGGAACCACAAGGTGACGTTCGTAAGCTGAATGCAAATTTCTGGTGGGCACATAAGTGCGAAGAAGTGAGAGCAGGTAGGGAGGTGCGGAT
>JAZGTI010007085.1:0-22267 GCA_036877585.1 Botia kubotai | reverse complement strand
TTCTTTGTGATTATTTAGTACTCTGTTAAAACAATAGTTACATTAGATATATTACTGTAAAAAAAATAACAAATATATAACAAAAGCAACATTTACAGTATTACTTTATCTGAAAAAAGTTAATGGTGATCAGAGAGCTTATATATCAGTTATATAAACTTGAAGCATCAGAATCGGCATTGGTATCGGCCGATCACCATGACAAAAAATCGGTACTTGGTATCKGTGGCAAAAATCCTGATCGGAGCATCCCTAGTAGGGGCCATTGAGAGAGGAAATATGCACTTTGACTCAAGGCCTTTTCTTCGGCATTATACAATGTAAAAGACCAAATAACTGTTTAAAGATGTCTAATCTCTTTCTAAATATATTAAATGGCAGACATACTGAGATGGCAGTAGTAGATGTATGAAATGGCACGCACACCTACTAATTTGTAATTGTGGTGTGGTGGGTGAAGATATGGTATGACTTTTACCAGGAAGTTGTAAAAAGAGTTTTTGGTTACTATGTAGGCCAAGAAAAACAAGAAGAAACCAAAACCTGAAGTGAAGTCAACCCGAGATGTTTCCTCCTCTGATGGCAAAGAACCTGATGAAGGTATGAAACTCAGCCAGTTAACAAACTCTTAAGAAGCAACAAACATACATCTAGAGGAACCAGTGTCACATTTCCCATGTACAGAGTACAGATTTCACTTTTATTAACTGCTAAACACAAACATCTAAACAAAGAATTTGCATAGGAATCATCTTCGATTTCACATTGGGTCTTGTTCAGCAATCAAAGCTATCAGATGCATTTTGTTGTTATCACTTAATAAAATCTGTTAGTAATCTGTTAGTAATTTGTAGCCTACCGATTCTTAAATGCAAAACGTATTGCATTAGGGAAAATTTCAATAACACAATTAGAGAAAGAATAAAAGCGCTTCGCTTTCTCAATGTGACTGTGTTACGCAGGTGCTTGGGAGACGAAAGTTAGCAATCGAGAGAAACGTCAGCAGCGCAGAAAAGAGAAGGGCCCTGGCGACAGTTCTGGAAGCCCTGAAAGCAGCGATCGGGCCAGCTGGAAAGCAGAGCAACCGGTGGCTACTGCCACAACAGGCACCAAGAAAAACAGAGGTACAGTCTTGCATTTCATTTAATTGAGTGCGTTTCTTTGAAGATTGTCAATGTCAATACAGAACTGAGAATTTAAACATAAATATGAGCTAGCTTTAGTCATTTAAGCTCTTTTTTGATTTACTATAGAGTCATCACGTCCCAAGGCCGGAAAAGGCGATGCCGTTACAGCTCCAGGTGAAATTGAACTTTCCATATTCCAAATAATTTCCAAAATCTGCAAAATGCATTATTTTGCATAGACTGTGTGGGAAAATCTTTTGGAATTTAAAAAATGTTTTTAAATGTGGTAAAACATTTTAATGTAATACCCATTACTAGTAGGCAAAAGCATGAATAAAATCCCAATATACTTGATAAGCAAATACGCAAATAAGTGGGTGGGAAATCTGTGGAGCTTTTCCTTTAAATTTCTCCCTTTCTGTAGTGCCGTCTAACCGGAGTGAAATGAACACTGTAAATGGTGGCGGGTGGACAGAAGTGCCAGTGAAGCCCCAAACCCAAGTGAACACTTCAAAAACGGAGAAGTTGTCTGGGGGTAGAAAGGCTGCTGCGCACAAGAATAATGAAAACTCTTGGAAACGAGAATCTGAGGGTAATGCAACAGACTTGTTTTAGTTCTCTATTTTGTTTTGAGCTGGTAGGTTGTTGTGACAGTTTACTACATAATACCACACCTAATGAACCAAAATGAGTTATTTAACATGCATTGTAATCACGTTGTTATAGATTCGTTTTTTTGCATCTTTTTTTGCTTCTGTCCATAGAGTAATTGAACATGAAATGCAGAAAAAAATAAGTTACACATTGGACACAAATAAACAAGTTTTTACTCGTTATCTCACAGGGTCATTGACTGGTTTGGATGGTAGAATTAAAGCAGAACTGAAACCAGTAAACTTGGATTTATTTGGATTAAACCAAATGCTTGGATTAAACACATCAGGTATTGATAACTCTTCTTAAAAGCACACAATGCAGCCAATGTGAAATCTATTTATTAAAAACATACTGAAATATTTATTCCAAATATATATGCAACAATATGCATGCTAATAAAAACAATATGCATGCTAATAAAAACTACGAACATCAGCCTTTTATCTTTTCCTGTATGTTCATAGGTGGAGAACCAGGGTCTCAACCTAACACTGAAATAGGCAAATGGGGCAATGATGCTGCTGTTGACAATGAGTGGTCCAACTTCAGTAAGATCAAAACTTGTTCAGACGTTTCACACAAGGCTCAGAAACGAGTCTCAACATTTAATTCATACATTAATGTAAACATTATGAAGGACTTTGAAATCATTTACCTTCGGTGTCTCCATATAATTTCAGATGGTCTTGCTGCTGTAGACCCAAGCTCAGACTGGAATGCCCCAACTGAGATATGGGGTAATTATGAAGAGCCCAAGGTAGATGCCCCTGTTTTAAAAGAGACACCGATCTCTAAGCCACTTGGGGTATGGAAAAATGCTAAATATAAAATCTAATTTAAAGTAATTTTTAGCCTGAATAAATGAGACTGTTGGCCAACTGTTTGTGTTGGTTTCAGGAATCAAATGATGACAAAGATAAGGCAGATCCTGCTGGAACTGGAAAAACCAAGAGAAAAAAGAAAAAGAAGAGACCAGAGGAGGAGAGCTCAGCCCCTGAGGTAAGAATTAAACATACATACTCGTAATTGTCGACAGCAAGGTTAAGGTTAAAAATTATAGATATATGATCTTTGTTCAGGTGACCCAAGAGGGTTCTGCTCCTGCAGAGAAGACTGTGATTGTGAAGCCCCATCCTCCACATGTCCTAAAAGAAGAGGTGTCCAAGCAAATTGTCCCTCCACCATCCTCACAAAGTGAGTAAAAAAGTATTTATGACCCTGGGGCAGAACAAGCTTGATGTTTACATTGACTACATCAACACTCATATTTTACTGTAGAAACTATAGAAGACCATAAAAAACTTTTTTTTTCATTTTTGCGTCTGCAGAGAAATCTGATCAGAATTGGGAGCCACCGAAGCAAGTTCAGAAGAAAAAAGCCAGAAGAGAAACATGAACCCTGAATAATGTCCAGGAGAGCTTATGCAAACAGATTGTTTATGCAATAATTTCACAGTACAGAATTTTATACTGAATACATTTACTGTGCTTTTAAAAAAAATTCAAAATGTCAACAAATCTGAGTTGAAAGTGCTCAGTAAAAAAATAAAAACAATGAAAGTTTAGAGTAAACGGTTCGTGGGCTGGAACACTACTTACGTGCACTATAATGCTACCCTGAGGCTTGTTGAGGAATACATATCATCGTTTCAGTGGAGCCAAACATTCATGATCATTACTTTCCATTGGCTACTAAAGTCATTTTGAAACGGTTATAATCCTGAAGTTGGACTGTTTTAGGACATTTTTCATTTAATTTCTTTACGTTATTACTGTTCCTGCGGCATTTTGGTACCGCTGAAAAGCACTTGGCAGTGCTGCAGTTACTGAAGGGCCACAGGGAGGCGCTGCGAGTCAGTGACTTTTGTAGAAGTACTTTTGTGACATTAGCTGGAGAGGTGTGAGGTGGATGTATTACTGTAATTCTGTAGATCAATGTGGTGAAAGTGAAAGAAACAGTTATATTACAGAGAATTTTCTAATGCTGAACCTATTTTCTTAGAGCTTTTCTTCCGTCCCAAGTGTATATATTCAACCCATTTAATTGGGTATGTCGATCTTGGAAATTGTAAAAGTTAAGACTTCCCTTCTTATCAACTATTAGTTGACCCTAACGCTTTACTTCTCGCAACCTTAACTAGAAAAGGCCACGCCATATGTATAGAACTATAAGGGCTTTTTCTATGGCAAAACTCTGTAATTGCACTGTGCTGAAGGTTGTAAATCCCATGTTTATTTACTTTTTTTTTATCTTGCACAATGTGAACATTAAATTCGTGATTGTTTTATTGACTGAGAAAGTGTCTTTTTTTTTCCTTTTTTTTTGGTTGGGCAAGTTTAACAATGATTAGAGCAGCTTTAATTCCATGACACTAAAACAGTATCAGGAATCTGTTGCCTTATTCTGTACTTGGTAGTGTATGCTTTTGTTCTCTTATTTTAATGCATACTTTTCTTTTTTAATAGAACGTGTGACATTAGCTTTCATTTTAAATATGATGTCAGTGCACTTGCATGAATTTAATAATCATTTATAGTGATGGAAAATGTCCTGATTCTCTGTCTACTCGTGCAAGTACCTCTCAATGTAAATAGGCTTTAATGAATGATGAATGGATGTGGGGACAGGGTGGGGGGATTTTAAATGCATCTTTATATTTGGGTTGACTTATTGGTGTTTTGCCCATAGTCATTTTGTTTGGTAAATAATGTGTTTCTGAGGCACGCTGAGCTTGCGTCTGGTGCCTGCCTTAGTTTATCATTGTAGAAGTAATTTAAACAATGTATGTCTACTAGTTTTTGGCTTTAAGAATGATCATGTTTACTTAAGTTAATGCAATATTTTTATGTTGATTTGTTAAATAAATGAATTTGAGCTATTGCTATTTGAGCTTGTATGAGGAGTTCTTGCAGATTTTTTTAAGAGTTTTGGCAATGATATATGATAATTTTCTTAATAAAATTCTTAAAATATTTTAGCAGGTGTTTGTTCTAGGGTATTAAACTCATAATTCAGTACAATGTTCTAATGGATAAACATTCAAACTTTATGATCATTTTTGACTTTTTCCATTAGATTTACCCTACATTGTGATTGTGTTATACTGCAATGACAGCTGTGTGCACGGCATACGGGCATATGTGCATGGGTTATTATTTTTCTATATTTTCCCCCCACTAATCTGATATTAAACAATTGCCAGAGCTATTCAGTATCTAAACTACAGTTGTCTCGTGTCACGTGCGCAGACTCTGACCACTTTTGTGGTTTTATCATTTTATTTAGAATCTGTGGCACATTAATCCCCTTCCATTGATTTATGTTGTTTCCCTTATAACAACATGATGCTACCTAAAAGTGTTTCTAAATTCTAAATCCATTACAATTGTGCTGTGTTTTTAATGAACATGTCCTTTCATTGGTTTTGTTAATAAAGCAGTTATCTGTGCGTGCATTTGCCCATCAACATGCTGCCACTGTTTAAACTTACATCAGCTAAGAGCTGTAAATCTCCTGATGTTGTGTTGCAGCTATCGCCCACAGAAGCTTAGCCGACACACACACACAGGCAGACAGAGACTCATTGGCATGGCCATCTGCTCTTCTTTGTTGTCACGTAGCTCATAGTCTGTCCTCATCAATTTGTATATTATCTCGATTATATGAACACTTTTTGTAAGCAAGCGGTGAATAAGTCTGATTCTGAAAACTGAAAATCTTCTTATATATTTATGCGTATTGCCTGTCGTTTCAGGGACATCAGTGTAGATGCTGATTTAGGTGTAAACATAATGGCTTTTTGGGTTGTAAAGAAAGAAAATGCACATAATTATATAACCAAAATATTATTAGGGGAATTTGTGTGTCTCTCAAGTACTTGTAGCTGTTCGTGCACACAAATGCGTTTGGGCCTTCAAATTGCATAATACATATTACACAACTCAAATCTTTCTTTTGTTTGTGCCGAAAACATCCAAAAATTCTGGGAACAACATCAGTCATTTGTGCTTGGAAAGACATTCTTAAATTTAAAATTCTTAAAATATTTAAGAATTAATCAGTCACAAATATTTAAGAAATAATCAGTCACAGCTACACATAGGTTGTGCACTAATTTATCTAACATATCTATACAAAGTATGTAGGCTGCTTCGCTGGCAATACATTCTTTTTGGCATAGCACTTGTCACTTAGTGTATACTATACTATACTATACTATACTATACTAAACCAAATATTAGCGGTAACTCGTTCTGAAACGGTCAGCTTCATCGTTGGGTTTCTGACGTCACCCTAAAATCCCCCTCTGGTCACGTGATGCTGAGATGAGCTGGATTAACGCAGCGGTGAGGAAGAACGAAGGGGACAGTAACGGGAAACGGAAACAACTCAGGATTTAACGAATGCTGCGACGGTAAAGGACTTCACTCATAAGCTACCGAATTGTTAAAAAGAACAATTTTGCCGTAAAGGAATACATAAAATAGTGTAGACGTGTTTGCACGGAGAAATGATTTCGCCGTGGGACAGATGGTACACGACCAGCTGCTGTCTGTGTTGTCATGTACGGACGGGCACCATTATCTTGGGTATCTGGTATATGGTAAGTTAATATACTTGTTTATATTTAAATGTATTTATGTTTATTGAATTTTAATTCCAGAATGCTGCACGTGCTTTACCCAAAATGTTGTTTAGGTAGGCTACCTATAAGTATGTGGCAAGCATATTATGAAAACAAAAATAAAGAACAATACCTAAAATGCATAAAATAATACTGCGATTTAGCACTCATTTTGAGTTTTTTGTTGAACAACCATAATATACCTCTTCCTGTCTTCTTCTAGAATCTTCAAATATAAGCTTGTTTTAAAAGCTGGAGCTCTTTGACATGTATAAATAGAATAAAATCCCTGACCTCTTGCCTAACACTGTTACTAATGAAACATTGTTGTGGCGTGAGATGAGACTTTAGAGACCTAAAGACCTAAATACAAAGATCGGAATGTAAAGGAATAATCAGGAATATTATGGTCACCTATACTGTTTTTTTGTTTTTGCACTACAAGGAAAAACAGCAACAGTCATTAACCTAAAAACTATGGGGATGTCTGTTGACACAGATAGAAAAAACGCTGTCACAGACAAAACATCAGACATAATGAATGAGAAAAAGACAGTGTGTTAAAGTGTGTCAGAAAATAATTTAATGTGTTTTATAAATGGTTTTTATGTAGAATTATCTAGATATGATTTCTGGTTTGGATATAATTTTGCTTGATCCCCAAAGTCAAATGCAGCTGTCCAACATTTTAGCAGATTGTTTTATTATGTGCCAGCCATGCCATAAATGAAAATAGAAATATGGATTTTAAATACTGTAGGTCAATAATTTAATATCTGATTTTGCTTAATATTACTTTAAGAAATCTGAAGTTTTCTTTCTAATCAGAACCTTTTATTCTAAACTCAGTTAACTTCTTTAACGCAAAATTCCAGGTCACATCTGATCCTGGTTTTCCATTGTCTAGCAAATACATTACTTAAGGATGTAAAATGACCTCTCTTCCCTACAGCTCATCAATGCAGTGGTTTTGTTAATCTTGTTGTCGGCTCTCAATGACCCAGTCCAGTACCACTACCACCTCACCAGTCCCGAACTTGGCACTGATCTGGATGTCATGGATGATGCAAGTATGTTTGAGTCATTTAGTTTTCTAAAACATGTGGTTATTAAATTTACATGTATTTATTTTATTCACACTTTTATTTAACCTAAAGTAATGTTGCATTCTTTAATGAGTATGTGCATTGCCTTAGAATCAAACCCATGACCTTGACTTTGCTAGTGCCTTGTTTTACCAATTGACTAACATAAATTTCAATTTGAGCAAACCAATCATCAACGTTTTATGTACAGCAAGAACTTCCAGCTGTAGTGTCTTTGATTAAAACTGTCTGTCGTCATCAGCAAGATTAAATTTTTGATACATCTTTACTGTTAATGTGGACTGCCTTGGGTCTGGCCTCTGTTATATAAAGCATGCTTTGTAATAGCTGCTCAAGCTGACAGAATGTTCTGGTGTGCTTTAACATATGTGGGGGATTATATGCAGGTAGACATTTTAAAGGCGAGTGTCACTACTCAGATAGAGACCATGAGCAGTATAAGTGCAATATAGTCTCATTAATAGTATTTAGTTTAAATTAAAATGAGTTGAAATATATTAATGTAACATACATTTAATACATTGTTTGTAATGTTAGCTGTTGTTGTTTTTTGTAGTAGCTTATACTTTTTTTATACTTATACTATTTAAGTTATCCATCAAAAATAATTTATAAAAATTACTACAATCCAAGAAACTATTGGTAAAGTTAAAAGCCAGTTGTTTCCCTAGCCAATATGTTTAGCAGTCTCAATAGAAGTTAGTTAGAAAATTTTGATATTTTTCTGTTTTTACCATATCATATTTTATCTGTAAAGGTATTTGAATGCTGCTTTGTTTGTATTTCTCAATATTATGAGATTTGCTTTTGTTTTGGAGAGAATGAGAGTCCTGTTTTGGAAACAGAACTATAGATAGCAGGTCAGGTAACTTGTTCATGAGTGACTGTAATGTCTGCAATAGGCAGAACTACTAAATGTTTAATTCAGGCAGGTAACATTACTGGCTCATATATCACCAGCTTTCTTCAATAAATTTGTAAGTCCTTTGGACCATCTTTACCAGAAATGAAATTAAAATACATCAACATGTTTTACAGTGTAAAATAGCAGATCATTTTGTATAAAACCCAGCTTTGATTATATATACTGAATTTGCTATCACAATTCCATTATTCAAATTTCAATCTTTTAACCCAGTCCTAACAGATAGATTGGGCCACATGTTGACCTTAAGATCTGCACCAGCAATATTAAATGTAATGTCATCTGTCTTTCCTCCACAGACATGTGTATCGCGGCAGCAATCTCTCTGCTGATGATTTTGATTTGTGGAATGGCAACTTACGGCGCATATAAGGTTTGACAAATCACAAAGCTCATTAAATCTGACTTTTACTTCTGTCTTTATTTATACCACTTAAGTAGGATTAATTAATTTATCAGTTTGTTTCTACTATAACTTAAAAACAAAATGACATATCTTCTGTTTCTTGCAGCAACATGCAGCATGGATCATCCCTTTCTTTTGCTACCAGATCTTTGACTTCGCCCTTAACACACTGGTAGCAATAAGCGTCGTGGTTTATCCAAACACTATACAGGACTACCTTCAGCAGCTGGTGAGAATGTGATGATTATAAAAATAAACTCAAACTTATCTAAAATGACAAATGTCATTTTATCATTGAGTTATTGTATGTATCATTGTATGTCTTTGTTTTAACAGCCTGGGACATTTCCATACAAAGAGGACTTGATGTCCACTAACAACATGTGCCTAGTATTAGCAGTGCTGCTTTTTATCGGATGCATCTTGGCCTTTAAGGTACATTTGATTGATTGTGATCTGTCCCATCATTTTTGGTTCACTATAGCTAGATGTGAAGCACTGTGGCCTGTGAGATCTCCACGGCTTCAGATAATACTCAGATACTCAGCTGTCCATCTGGGAGCTTGACTTTTCCAGTAGACCTCAGATGTGATACAAATCGCTTTATGACAGCTTGTGAGCATTAGAGAGGGAGATTACACTGCTGGGCTAAACACAGTAAAGTAAAATTAAACTCTTATTTTCGCTGTTATACAGTTGTGCAGTGTATATATGCATACCTTAGTAATAGATTTATTAATTGCATTGATTGGAATCCCAATCAATATATGATGATTAGAAAACTTAATCAGTTTACATATAAAGTCAGTTGTTTTTTATATTAATTATAAATATGTTTAGTTCAACTAATTTGTCTAGCTCAAAGAGCTTTTGGATGCACTGGATTTTTTTTTGCACTGGATTGATCAGCACTGTTTTCGTTTCGCAGTTTTGAGGAAATTAATCATGTACCTCATAAAGGGATAGTTCACATCAAAATGAACATTTCTCCATCATTTACTCACCCTCATGTCATTCCAAACCTGTACGACTTTCCTCTTGTGTGGAACACAAAAGAAGATATTCTGAGAAATGTTTCAGTGGTTTTGTGTCCATTCAATGGAAGTCAATGGGTGCCACTGTTGTTTGGTTACCAATATACTTCATTATATCTTCATTGAAAACAACATTTTACAGTTCTTCTATAATTATATATGCTGTTTTCGTAATCATGAAACATGAAATGTCTTTGCATTTAAACATTTTTGGTGAATTAAAATCAAATTACTATTGTTGGGTTGATGGTAGGATGTTACAGCACCTAAAACATACACTAATACAGTGTATAATACAGAAGGCTGTATGTCCATTTTAAACATTTTTTGCAGGCGTATCTTATCGCTTGTGTGTGGAACTGCTACAGATATGTGAGTGGAAGAAGCAGCACAGAGGTCCTGGTTTATGTCACCACAAATGATACTACAGTAAGTCAAGTGATTATTTCTATAACTCACACTTGTCTAATGCATACATACATACAGTATGTAGATCATTTATGTGTTTTGAAGTCATACCAACTTATGACATACCAAAATATTAATTACTTGTTTTTTTATTGTTATTGTATAGAGCTAATAAGGGCTTTTGTATGAAGTAAGATGCTAATACATTGCTGTATAAAGGCTACAGTAGCCACAAATATGTGAGTTTACAGGCTAGATTAACTGGGCAGCCATTGTACTCTGTATGTAGCAAGAGATGAGCTTCATTTTATCTTAATATTTCAGAATTATAATTGGATTTGTCTAATGTAGAAATAGAATTCTAATTTGTAGAAATAGAACAGTGAAAATTCTCTTCAGGTCTTTTTTTACTCGTAAGCTGTTATTCTAAAAACTTGTTTTAAATTCTTGAGGGAACCCACGGTTCTGAAAAGATGTTTTTTCTCAGCTGTATTGTTGCAAATTCAGCTAATTTAAATGTCACCAAAGTAACATGATCTATGTAGTTCTCGAATCAATAGTTAGATCAGGTTGGAGGTTATCAGCAAATCGGTAATAACTGCACCACATACTGAAAAATATGCTACCATATAAAAATGTGGTTTATGTGGTAACGGAATGATTTTATTCAAGTTAAAATGATTATTTAACATCACTGAATCAAACGACATACATTTACATACATTTGTTGATTCCTTCAAAAGTAATAATGACAGATAACCACGTTTTACAGTGTATGCCATTGCATTCCAACAAAAGTTCCACATAAACAAAAAATTCCACATAAAATTTGCGATGGGGCCAAAAATGTCAGCAGGGAATGCAGAAATCTGAACCACCGGGGCTGCAGCGTGATCACACTTAATTCAGTCATACTGCAGTGTGCTGTACAGTGTACTAGCACACATCTTTGCACAGCTACGGGGATATTTCTGATGCGCATCACAGGAGATCGTGATGACAGTCTCTTCATGCCCTCCATATTGTTGAGTCAGTATTTATGGAGGGCATTAGAGAGGGCACTGTGCTGTGTGTCTGTACTGGCTCTAATCTCTGCCTCTGTCTGCCTGCCATAAGTAATCCTGTCTCACTCTCACTGTCTATCTGTCCTGCTGCTCTGTTGACCCGTATAGCCCTCCAACCACTGACAACTCGCATACATAACTGCCTAATTCACATTATATATCCCTATTATGTATACATATTTACATTGGCACCATCTTATATTTTATTTTAGCTTTATGGTTTAGATTTAGTTTGGCTTGTTTACAATTCTGTTTAAATGAGTTTCACTGATGCCCTTCCATGAGTGGTCAGCTTTAAAAAAAAAAGAGAGAGAACAGAAATAAAAGGCCATTCATGTGGCTTTCACACCATTCAGCTGCAGGCTGTTACGTAACTATCCACGTTTGTTTGGTTCGTTTGAAATTCTCTCGGCTGATGCATTCCAACCATTCTCACAAGGTGAGGATGCGATTGCTCTAGAGCATTCCTGTGAAGATTACTAATAAGCTCTTCTTTTTATAACGCAGTGTGTGAATTCAGACTGCTCTTTGTTGGTCGTTTATGGAGAGCCAGACTGTTGAAATGCCATCAAGGTTTTGAAGGCGTATAAAGGATGCTGTTATCCAGAGTGCAAATCAAGAACATATTTATAAACAAAGCCAAAATAAACATGTTTTAGTGTTTTTGTCACATTTTATTGGTTATATACAGAAAGTATTCAATTCACATTTATTTGTACAGCGCTTTTTACAATGGCTAATGGCAAACAATGGCAAAGTTATGAACATGACTATTTGATATTTATGGACAATGTTTATTTGATCAATTGCCAAGTGTTACGATATGAATATGTACAAAAACAGTGTTAATTTCTAAGATGATAACAAAACAACTGTATTACTTACTGAATTAAAAATGCAACATGATGAGATCATGTCATAACAGTTAGGAATAATACTGAATATGTTCTGTATAACATACTATTGGTTAAAATACAGTAGCCAGTATACAACATACATATCATATATACAGTATTTACTAATCATCAAGCTAATGTGTCTGCATTGCTTTTAGGTACTACTTCCACCCTATGAAGAGGCAGTTGCCATTCCACCGAAGGACCCCCCACCTCAGTATGCTTCGACCTAAGACAGACGCACCTTTCTCATTTTCCCACACTTCCCCCGAACCTCGTCCAAAGAACAATTTCTGGTAGAGAACAGCCCGTCCGCCACCCCAGTCTCCTACTTGTCGTTGTGTGATGTAAGTCTTTTCTCTAGAGGTGGTAGTATGACTTTGAAATGCTCTTCCCTCTACAACGCTGCCCAGCTGTCCTGGCAACCCAAAGCTCTGTGTCAGCTCCAATCTGATTTGCACTTTCAGTGATTATCTGTGGCACTGGCCTTTTTAATACTGTGAACTTCTCAGTAGTGCTGTTGTCTACTGATATACCTGAGATTGGAACGCCGTGTGCATGATAAACATGGGAGTTATGTAAGAGCACTTTTGAAATGGGAATTACCTAGAAATGTACTGAATGTAGGAAAACCGGCTGTTTTCACTTAAAACTTAAATTCAATTGCAAATGTTGTACTGTATGAAATAAATATCTTGAAATTCTAATTCTGGTTCTGAAGATAAATGAGTAAGATATAAATGAGTTATAAAAGCTTAAATCTTAAGCAATTAGGGCTACACAATTGTGTCTAACAAATTGTCTTCCTCCATACACAAATAATGTCCCAATACGTGATGCAATCACAGTCTTTGGTTAACATTCTCTTTCAATCAATTGCTATTGATGAGTTGGAGAGAGTGTAATGTAGATGTTCCAAAGACCAAATAATCTATGAACTAGTGGAACTGCATTGTATGAACAGTTACGTGCATAGCTGTATACACCTAAAATATGTGACGGTAACAGGTTTAGATGTGTAATCAAATACTTTTACATTTATATTATTCTTTTGACCGTGTTTCATGTATCTTTGGGGTATCTGAATCAAAAGTTGATGGTGCTTAAAAATGTAAATGAGAATTATGGGTGTTTGTTAAGGCTAAATTGTCATTTTTAGTATATAACCATTCTGTCTATCACTTGGTTATGACCTATGGCTGCAGACTGCAATGTATTTGCACATATATATATATATATTACTTGTGTTATCGTCTGTGATGAAAGGTGTGTTGATTAGTTATTGTGACAAATGAAAAGTAAATGATGTGACCCCAACAACAGATAAGCATCTAGACAATTACCTAGCTAGATTAAAATAACCTGCCATCCCTCAGTGTCTCCTTATAGCATAAAGTAGCAAATGTTATTGGAAACATTTTTCATTTTTATATACAGTGGCTATGCAGGGGTATTTGTATTGTAATATGTATTCATAGCTGATGATGATAATATACACTTGCATTTATTAGTCATACTAATGTTGGTACTAGCACAAATAATGGAAGTGTTAGAGGTTGATATATATATATATATATATATATAAAAGCATTTTATTTGTATTGCTCTGTGTGTAGACTTCCATCCTCAATGTAGCATCTTAAATAACCTGTTTTTTGTGAAAGTGGTTTACCTACAAACACTACAAAAACAATGTATCTTGGACGATAACACAGGACATTTGAAATATTGGTTGTTGGCATAAAATATAACAGTAAATTTTATTAAAATACTTTCTTAATATGGTGAACATTCACTAATTGTTATCAGTGGATATCACTAAATTAATTCACTAAAAGCAAGAACAATATTTGTCAAGTGGGTAGAATGCTTGTGTTAGTGTTACTCATCCTGATTCTCACTGGCTTTCGCCTTTTTTCTAAATAAAATACTCCACTAATGCTTCATTATGACTGTGTATTTCTTTATTACGATCAACAAAGATGTTAATAACATAATACTGTCAAATATTATAAGTTGCATATTGATATAGCTTTCCTGTAGCTCAGTGGTTAGAGCATGGCGTTAACAACCCCAAGGTCATGGGTTCGATCTCAGGGATTGCATATACTTAGAAACAATGTATAGTATAATGCAATGTAAGTCCCTTTGGATAAAAGTGTCTGCCAAATGCATAAATGTAAATATAGTGGACAATTCCTATGCGATTGTGGCTACAAATGTTTATTCACTGTCATGATGCACGTGTTTTGCTGATCCTCAGGCCGTGACCTTTTGCTTAATGTCCAAGAGAGGCTCAGGGAGATCTGGGCTAGATCAAAGTAGATTGACTCTGCAAATGAAGCGTGGCATTACGTTTGCTTGACCAGAGGAGACAGTTTCACCTATATTTAATTCTGTCTGAGCACAACTATGTCAGAAGCAATCAGTGGAGTTATTAAGAATTCACAATATGTACACATCCTCCACTGACCTATTTTTTTTAGATGGCTCTGATTCTTAGTACAGTGTCCAGTGATGTGGTCACAGCTTGAGGTCCTTTTAGCCACTGTTTAGATATTATTCATAATGCTTCATTTGTTTTCCAATTTCCTAAAATTGTTTTGAGGGCTCACTGCACGTGCTCAGTTGAGAGTGATTATATTTATTTATGTGGGTATTTAAGAATTAGACTTTGTAACTGAGCACACGTGACTGAGGAAACTAGGGCAATCGTTCTGTGAGGAGAGCATTTGATATTTTTCTCTGCCCAAGCTCTTTAGGTCTGTCAGATTTGTATTCTATGTCTGAAAAGTCCTTAGGAAGTGTTTTGTTTTGCAGCTGCATGCTTAGAATGACCTGCTTTCTGAAACTCTCAGAAAATACAACAGGGAATCCACATTGAATCATTGCATTAGATGGATGAAAACATTAACTTTTTGTTAGAAAAGAATGCAACATTTAATGTCCTAACGTTGCTAATATAGTGGCTGTGAAAACAATTTTGCTGTACTCGGCATGGTTTAGAGATAGTGTTCTTATTTTATTGCTGATACATAGACAAATTTGGCACAATTTAAAGGAGCCAATGGTAAGTCACTGCAGATCAAATTTCATTGGGACTTAATTTTAATCAGTCAAATTTCACCTGGACTTTTAATGTATTGCTCTTTTAAAATGTCATACACCCTAAATCAGAAGTTTTTAATTCTGACCCTCAACGTTCACCTTTCCGCAGAGCTAAGAACCTCTGCTCAATATACTGAGGAACTTGTTTTAACGGCAAGCTGTGAGGTTTTCTCTTTAAAGACTGTGCCCTCTGGTGGTGCATTTTGACTCAAACGCATAATACTTCAAATAATTTAAAACGCATCATTCCAGACAGCACAAAGACTTCAAGAACAGATGTCAATGTGATACTTTAATAAATATAAACATGAATAGCTGCAGCAACTATCTGACCATAAAAAATAAACAAGTGCTGTGTGTTCATGACATGTATACATCAATAACTTTCTAAGAACACAAATAAAAGCACAGAGAGAAATAACCAAAAATCACAATGTTGGTTTCAACCAATTTTATTTTTAAGAACATCTGGTGGAAATGGCTCTACTTCTCCCCCTGCTGCTGGTCTGGCATGCTTCTGATGATGTCAGAATCACCTATTGACACAAACAGTCATTATTTACAATATAAATGTGAACATGCCGGGAATATCTAACTCAGACTATCTGTAAGATATGTTAGGTTCCTACATTTGAACCCAAAGACCACAAAAGCTACAAGCAACATTTCAACATTACACTTAAATTATTGTTTAATGACCTTGTATTCCAACAGTAATTAGTAATAACGTCAAGGAATAGTTCTCATGGAAATTAATACATACCAGGGTCAATGATCGCCAGTGTGCACACCCTGTAGTATTTACCACAGGCTGTACCAAGCTCAATATTGTTTCCACTGTAATGATGGACTCCAGTTTTGGCCAACATAGCATAGTACTCAATCTCAGATTTCCTAAGGAAAGATCACACAGTTGGTGAATAAAACACTCAACCTAATGAAATTACATTGTCTTAACGGCCTCTAGTACTGGAACAATGATAGAATTGAAAAGACCATTCTGAAATGAGCAAACACGATGTACCTCAGAGCAGGGCAGTTGTTGGCCAGGATTACTAGTTTGGCTTTGCCTTGGCGAATCATCTTCTGAGACTGTTTGTATCCAAGAACATATTTACCGCTCTTCATTACGAGCTGCAGTCTGGAGTTGATGGACTCCAAGGACTTTTTCTGTAAATATGTAGGTATAAGACAACATTATAAATACATAAGCACAATGCAGGAAAGAGGGCCATCAATAACCTCACATTACAGAACGAAATATACTATTCAAATTGAAAACACTTTACACATGAAATGAATTTTCCATTTTGAGATTAACCATTTGCTAGAGCAATCATGTGCACTGTATACTATTGTTGACAGTCTGACGTTCTAATGACGGTCTATTATCAGCCTAATCTTAGGCCCAGTCAATCATGTACACAATCCCCGATTCCATTTCTTTAACAGTAAAAACTTAGTTGGTAAGCAAAGTCAAATGATTGACCCCTTCTTCGCACCACTGATATATGTCAATAAACCCCATCTTGGTAAAACGTAATAAACACGCATGTTTACATGACGCACCACATCTATTTCATGGTCAACTACAGTTCAATACTGAAGCTCACCGTCATTGCTATACGTTTAAATTACATTTGTTGGTAGCTGGTAAGTGTTTATACGTTTGTGTAAGTGTATTTAATTTAAAGTGCTGAGATTTGTTTTGCAAAGACCTGCTACATCACGTCTGGAAGCATTCTTCAAAGTTCTTAAGCAGAAATACCAATAAAAAGACAACTACTTTTAAAGCAGAACAGCACTGCCAGACAGCTTCAGTGCTCGACTAGCTAACATTAAGACCACACAAGCCCCCCACGCTGCCAAACAATAATAAACAGCTCAAGAAAACAACAACTGCATAAGCATAATGTCATATCAATAAACGAATATGAAATTATTCGTTTTCATCATGTGGTCTGTGGCGAGTTTCCACGTGAAGCTCTCCGGCACGCGTAGCACTCAACTCACCGTTTTCTTTGCGGCCACCATTGTTTCTTATTAGTCCAATCTGGCCGACCTGAACAAAGTTAAAGCGGTAAATCAAAATATGCTTTCAAAATAATCCAATTATATTTTAAACTCAGTATATTAATGATTTCCACAAGAGCCGCTCTCACCTCCTGATTACACCAAGATGGCCTCGTAGAGAAAGGACTTCCCAACGTGCACTGCGCGTGTAACACGCCAGCGCAACTATCGCGAGAACACAGCCTACTATGAAGCCCAAAACCCAGCCTAATCTCAAAACAGATTATGCCCCAAAATGAAAGTTTGTTTAAAACAGTATTTCCCCCAAAACTAACCTAAACCCGTCAAAAGTTTGTACACACCTTTACTCATTTTATATAAGTAATATTTTTAAAATTTTAGAATGATAGCAGTCATAAAACTATCAGTTTAAAAAAGGGAGGATGAGAAGTGTGCAGTGGATAAAACGTAATACAAATAAATACCACATTTAAGCACGAGAAACAATAAGTGTGTCAAAACTAGCAGTGTAGGTACATGCAATTACGATCTAAGAAACGGATATACTAGTAAACGAGTATTTGTAATGTGGCCTGGTTAAATAAATATTTAAATATTAATGATAAATCGCTGAAAATTGTCAGATGTAGACGTTTAATTTAGGCTTGTCTAGTCCTGCCAAGTATGCTGCTCTACAATTCGCCTATTGGTGTCGCCAAACATCACTGATAAACCAACACTTAAACTACGTGATGTCATACTTTGATGTCAATTTAAAAGGTGAATTTAATTTTATGGGTTATATAACGGGTGATCTCACATATTGTTTTTTTTACATATTTTTTTTAATTACGTTTTTATCCAAAAACTAAAATACACAGCCAAATACTGCCAATACCTGCCAAATACACAGTTTAGTTTTATCATTTTAATTAGAGAGAGAAGAAAGTTCGCTGTCATTTTAGCATTGCAAATGGAACTGCAACTTGTAAAGTTACTGCGAATAAGGGCGGGTTAACATATGACCGCCGCTTATACTCTCAAATAGACCATGTGTTACCTGCTGAGGGGAATGACCGTCTCATTTAAGAGCGCTTGCTTTAATTAGAGGAGTCTTCCTGCACTTGATGTGCGCCGCTGGCACGGTAACACTCAACAAAGTGTTGGACTTTTATTTGAAGACACAATGGGATGCACGTCGAGTACCCAGACCACTGCTCAAGACACAACACGACCCAACACCAAACAAGATGGGAGCGCATCTGGTAAGACGGTTGCCCAGAATTGTATTTTAGATCGTCATACAGAACCTTTCATTATTGCTTGTTTTAATTTATGAGTAAWTTCAAATATGTGTATGGACATGGTCCATACATAGGTCGCATACTGATCATGTCGTTTTTTTATGTAGACTCCAGCGGTAGAAATGCATAATAGATTGTTAAGCGATTGTGAACTTAGTTACTTTTGAGATCCTGGGACATGGGTTACCCTAACTTGAAACCGAACCTGCAACCTTTGTGTAATGCACCCAGATCTTTATCCACAATGCTGTCATCAGCCTATGCAGTTCAGTTCTGCTTGACTTCAGCATCTCTCATAGAGGAACCCACAGTATTACGTACACTGAAAGTCGCACTGGAACAAACGGAGGGTTAAATGCCGTCCACCACACACATTGGCATCTTTGGTTTCATTTGAAGTTCTCAGACTCTGCGGAGGTATTTGTATGGTTCTGTGACTCTCAGTGGAGGTCCTCTCTACCTTGTTCCTTTAAGTGTGGTGATGCATGTCAACCTGCCAAAGGCACCATTTAAACCGTATGTATTTTTTATGGACCTGAGAGGAAGGTTTCATGCAAATAAAGTATCCAAGACCAAAAAAGTCTGATGTCATAATGTTATAATCTCTGTTTGCCTTCCTTAATACATCAATGCATTCATTTCCTTTCATTATATGAATTTGTTTTACAGTTATGTAGGAATTTTCATTATTAAACCAGCATGTTAATGTTTTACTTTCAATTTCAGATAATTATTAACAGTATAGTTTAATACTACTGTGAATGAACAGAGTAGTTTAAGGATGTCTCGCATCTGAGGTAGACATACAAAAAATTCCCTTTTACCTTATGAACACCAAAATTAAGTCCAAAATTAACTCTGACCGATCACCAAATGTGATTCAAATAACAGACATGCAAATTATCTGCTAAAGAAAACATCTGACAAGACTCACACCTTCTTTTGTCACAGTGGAAAATCATCCATCAGAGGTTTATTTAAGGTGCCTGAAGTTTTTTTCTCCACAACTTCATGTGGTGACATGAAATTTTCCTTGCTAACATTTAGGCCACCTAAAAACAATAGGAATAAAATCTCTATGTGTGTTTCATGACAGGTGCATGAAAAAACTGTATTATCATTGTTCTTTACAAAGGCAAAAAAAATCATCACCAAAGGGACAAAAATGTATTTTTTAAATGTAAAAGAATAAAAATTAAATAAAAAATCCAAAACATCAGGGATATAGTAATAATTGCTGAAATTATTTGGAATGTTTTTTAAATACATAATAAAAATATGTTATGTCTTAATCTGTAAGAGACGGGTAATGAAAACGGTGGTCCTGCGGCAGACAGTGAGACAATTCCAGACCAAACCCAGGCTGAGGAATCTCCACAGATGGCCGGTGCACCTCCTGATTCTACAGAGGAAATACAGAGCTCCACACCTGATGTAGCTCACAGTGAGCCAGAAGCAGCTTCTGAGGAGGCCGTAGCACCTGATGCAGCCACCCCAGTACAGGCAGCCCCTGACCAGCCTGAAGAACCAAAAACCAACCCTTCCACAACAGCCGAAAGTAATGAGGAACCTGCACCAGCACAAAGTGGTAAGCTGACATTTTTCTAAAAACTACCCGACAGAAAAACTGGAAAAAGAGGGGACAGTTTGTATATGACAGGGCCAACAGAAAGTGAAAACCATTGCAGTAAGTAAACTGGCTTAAAGTAATCCTCAAGATCAAGGAACACTATACTTTGTGTTCTGCGTCTGTGTATGCAAATAGCTCAGGCACTTTCAAGGAACATATCTGTGGATGCAAAATAACTTGCACTTTCCCTTTAGCGATAGGGGGAAGTCTATATATAGTCAGGCTTTCTGAAATAAATACTGATCAATATTATTATGAGACAACATATTATTTCACAAGTTTTTTTCCACTGTACTTAATTTACACCTAGAATGAATAAAGTGACGGTAGTTTAATGTTAATAGTGGTTAAGTATTGAAAATGTAATGAAAATACTGTTAAGTAGTTTTTTGACTGTCCATTACCCAGAATTCTCTTTTCCAGCACAGTACAGCCCCAGCCGCAGTGTGTGGTTCCAGTTAGAATGACAGGTTTCATTTTCTGTATTATGATTATGCAATCAATTATTTAAATAGGAGCTGAAAGTCTTTTCATTTCTTTGACAATAGTTGATTTGCCCACATCTGGAACCTGCCGAGGGCTATAGCATGCTTCACTACAAGAATTTCAAATGTAAATGACAACGTGTCCACCAATGCAAATATTGGAATGTGGAAAAAGACTTTGAATTTGTCAAACACTACAAAAGATAATGACTAATCACAGAACACAATACAAACAAGAACACAACACACTCTTTTTTCCATCTGTGAAACAGGCACAGGGAACAGCATCTGATTTTAATACTATTTGTGTTGTGTTAATCTGAGTCCTGCCGGCAACTTTGGAGAAAGACTACAAGTATACAAATACAAGTACATTGAAAGATGACCAACTCATCTCTTAAAACCACATTATGTATGGCAGGTTTTTCAGTTTTAAAGAAACAGAACAAAAAAAATACAAAAAATGATGTTATCAAATTGTATTGTTCCAAACTTGATTGAATAATAGTTTTCTGTCTTCTGTAGACAAATACAGGAAATGTCAGGTAGGATGTCTGTGCTGCTCTTTTCCATACAAAGTTAATGGTGACCAGGAAGCACAACACTAGTCCAAAAGCTACAGTGCCTTGCAAAAGTATTCATACCCCTTGAACATTTTCACATTTTGTCACCTTACAACCACAAACTTAAATGTATTTTATTAAGTTAAAATATTTAATATAATTAGTTAATAGAGTCCACTGTGTAATTTAGTCTCAGTATAAAACACCTGTTTTGTGAAGGCCTCAGTGGTTTGTTAGAGAACACTAGTAAACAAGGAGATTCACCTTCCAGCAAGATAATGACCCTAAACATTTACATTTATGCATTTGGCAGATGCTTTTATCCAAAGCGACTAACATTAAATTACATTACATTATACATTGTTTCTGAGTATGTGCAATCCCTTGGATCGAACCCATGACCTTGGTGTTATCAACGCCACGCTCTAACCACTGAGCTACAGGAAAGCATAAACATAAACATACAGCCAGAGCTACAATAGAATGGTTTGGATCAAAGAATATTCATGTTAAAATGACCAAGTCAAAGTCCAGACCTAAATCCCATTGAGCATTTGTGGCAAGACTTGAAAATTGCTGTTTACAGATGCTCCCCATCCAAACTGGCTGAGCTTGAGCCATTTTGCAAAAAAGAATGGGCAAAAATCTCTAGATGTGCAAAGCTGGTAGAGACATACCCCAAAAGACTTGCAGCTGTAATTGCAGTGAAAGGTGGCTCTACAAAGTATTGACGCAGGGGGGCTGAATACAAATGCACACCACACTTCAGATTTTTATTTGCTTAAATTTTTGAAAACCATGTATCACTTTCGTCCACTTCACAATTATGTGCTACTTTGTGTTGGTCTATTACATAAAATCTTAAAAAAATAAAAACATTTACGTTTGTGGGTGTAAAGGAAAAAAGTGGAAAAGT
>JAZGTI010007084.1:0-22267 GCA_036877585.1 Botia kubotai | reverse complement strand
TCTCTTGTCTCAAGTACTGGATGATGTGTGGTCAGTTTCTGGACACATGTCATGATTGTTGAAATAATGCCAGGAAAATGTTTCTCAGGTCAGTATACAGAATTGGAGGTTGTGTTCTAGTACAAAGAGTCTAGTCTGGTTTTAAGAAAGGCTTCTGTGCTGAGGTTTCTGTTATTGTGATGTTGTGCAGATGCACTTAATTACTAAGGAGAAAGTTGAGTACTGGTCAATGCAAAATAACTGATGATGTATTTATGAGTGTTTGTTTGTAGACATGGAGAGCCTGTAAACAAAACCCTTCTGCCCTTTATTCAAATATGGTGAGAAAATGAAGCCCACTTCGGCAGAGAGGAACACCTACTGCACAAGTGTAAATTGAATTTTATTAACATCCTCTGTGTGACATAAAGCTCTGTCTCTCTTTCTGTGGTTGTTAAAGTACTGGAGTGCTATGAATGTGCATGATGCCATTGCTTGTAAATCGCACCCTAATAGACCAAATGCAACCCAAGCACTGAATTACCCATAAGACCCCAGTGTCAGATTATTAGCTGTGTGTCTAGTCAATGTGACAGCTACTGTATCACTGAATTTAAAAGTAATGGGGTATAAAACATATCATGTTGAAAGCAGATAGAGTAAAAGAGAAGTTAACTTATCTCTGTTGCAATGCTAATGTATTTTAGCACCTGCCTTTAGAGCAGAAACTACAAATATTATAAATTTAACACAGTTGCAAGTCTTTTAAGAGCAATTGAAAAATCCATCTGTGAAATTACAATCTGCTAAATATCCTGGATTCAGAGCTGCCATGCAAAACACCATTAATAATCTCCTCTGCTATAATGTGCTTCTTTCATTGTTTCATTGTCTAATCTAAAATTCTACCGTTTGCCAACAGTTTAACAGATGCCTCTTTTGTCCTTCAGTAACTTGCAATTAGTTTGAAGGGATGATTTTAATTCCCTGTGTTTTCATCTTTGGTGGCCAGCCCCTCTGCTGCACTTCATATTATCAGGTGCTAGAGATGAAGTCAGCTTTCAACTGCTTAACCTCAACAATGTTTCATTTGAATCTTTAACAACTTCTTTAGCAAACAATTTGTTTATTTTTTGTCTGTTTTCTTTTATTCTTTCTTGTATTGTGTCCCTTCCTTTCTTCATTTTCCGGATGCTGACTGAAAGACAGTATTGAGGTTGATAGTCTAAATTGGCCTGTCTCATCGTGTTAACAAATGCAAAATCAATTAAGTATATCAATCAACAAGAACTGGTTGTCCCCTGTGACACAATCACACCCACAGAGATTGTGTGACTAACTCTGTGTTGCTAATGCACTGGGGCAGGTGTGACAGCATGATGCCAGGTGGAAAAGCCCCAGGATGATGCCAGATGGAAAAGCCAGACATCTCAACATTTTTGGTCAGCATGGGTCAATAAATCTACAGATGTAATTTACAAAGAACAAAGTCTAATATAACTGAAGTCATGAAATGTGTTTGGATGATGGACAGGTGTTTCAGTGTGTATCAGTTTGATATCCAGAATAATAGGAGCTTCAGCATTACTGCTGTGGGCTGTGGTGGGACATACAACAAAACAGGTTGGGAAACATTGATCTACAGCAATGATCCTCAGAAACGAGAATCTGTGACAGAGTTTTAGAGAGGGTGTGTTTGACAGAGGATAAGAGAATAAAGGAGAGAAAGCATTTAAACTAAGGTGACGCAGCTAACAATTTACTCATCACAAAAGAACTGCAGAAGCAGTGAAAATAGCATGTTTGCATTCATATTAAAGTGATTAAAGTGGGCTGCATTTTGAGACAGGGGTTAAAAATGTGTCTGTATTAAGAAATTATTTCTGATTAGTCTGTTGAACATTCTGAGATATTCAGTTGTGCAATCTGCTTATGGTTTGTAAAATTAAATTAAATGTTAAAGAAAATGAAATTGTACATTTGTGTTAAAAAGAGTAAGGGTCACTTTGAATGAATCAAAGTGCCAATGTTGCTATTTAAATATTAATAGCCAATAAAAATTGTGTTAAAACATTTTGTCCCATGTCTCAAGATACTGTGGGACCCACATTGAGACTCCTGTATCCATCATTTTCAAAGATAAGAAACCACATATGGTAGCATATGATTTATGAGTAGATAGATGTTCCCTTTAACCAGAAAGATGTGTTCCCAAGAAACACACAGGAATTTCTATGTGGTATCCTTCAAACCTTATCAAACCTTTGCAGGATTGAGCTTCCCTATCTAACCCGTTAAGGGGCTCTCTCTCTCTCCTTCCCTCTCTGTGTCTCTGCTTACATATGTAGTTATTAAACCACAACGTTTTCTTAGCATTCCTCATCCCTTTCAATGACGCACAGCTCTGCACCCACACAGTTTCTCCTGATGGGCTAGACTTCTCCCAGCACGCTCTGGTACAGTGAGACTGGGGAAGGAGCTCAGTCATGGAAGATGATGCACAGCAGCGTCACCATTCGCCAGCCTCCCCATCCTCCTCTTCCACCACCTCCACTCCCCTTATCTTTGAGCAATGAGCAGATCAATACCAATGCCTTTGAAACTGCAATCATGTGAGAATCATACGGTATAGCATACAATTGTCCTGCCCATTTCCTTGCTTGAACCAGATACTTTAGAAACAGTAGACAACCGTACAAAAACCAATGTGGTACAATCAGCCTTTTCCCCTTTTACCCCAATATTAATTTTAAAGCATCATTAAAATGGAAGGACTCCCCTTTCTCAGATGATCTGGTCTGATGGTTGCTGATTATAGAAGATTCACCATAACTCTGGCTATTGGAACATGATTCCTGTTTATAGCTCAACAAGTGTTTTTGTGCTTAATCCTCTTGATTTTAATTAACTTAGCAAAAAATCCTTAATGGTTCCTTTTTATCTCCGTCATTGTGAAGCAAATCCTTTTAGTGGCAGAGAAGCATGTATAATTTTAAGGAAATGGGCTGTAATGTTTGGTGTCATCTCTCTTTTGTTCTTCATCAGCTGCAGCTAAATAAGCAAATAATTAAAGTCAGTAGGGGTACAGTGGCCTGTTGGTGCAATACATAAGTTATAGATTGCGAGCATATAGAAAAATATTCTAAACAAATTTGTGAAATAAGACCATTAATAAAGATATGTGTGTAAATAGCATGTAGCATAAAGATATCAATTTACAATCCCTAAACAGCTAAGTTCATGTTGTATGTCATGTTGACAACCTACCTTGGGAAAACAGGTTTGTATCATTGTTAGTGAAGTTACACTGTTGGTGTTCATTAATAAAAGGCCAGTGTTGAGGAGGTACTGAGAAACTGATTTAAAGTGGTTAAACTTCAGTAAAGGTACATTTTTAAACTTTCAAACTACTTTAGAGTTAAGGGGACAAATAAAATATCACATTATATTTTACAATTTTGAAAACTGTCAATAAAAACTGTAATAGGATGATTTTGAATTAGAAAGTGTCCAATTCAGCAAATGCGTTTATGCTAATAGAAAAAAAGGCCATAGCAATAAACAGCAGAGTTTCAACACTTTAAGAATTATGTTTCAAATAAAAGATAATTAAAATGGTGTGTGGGAAATTTTGAGTACACTATTAGGTGATGCCTCACCTGAGTTGCCTTGATTGATTATAAGGCTGTGCAATAATAACATGCTATAAAGACAGCAATGGCACATTGTTGCACATTCTTTACTTATAAAATCGCCTGCTAATTGAAAAATGTAGTTAGTAGCATCAGTCACTTCCTCCCCAGCAGTGGTAATATCAAACTATTAAGTGCATAATGCACATTCTTTGTATAATCCAGTTTATTGCGTTCTGTGTTATTCTTTATAATATCATGAATCTATTCATCATGTCTGTTGATGCGTGGCATGATTTTCAGTACAAGCGCAGTAAGTTGCAAAGGGTGCGTCAGAAAAACTACAAAGTATGTTAACAGCTAAATGGGTTCGTAGCGCAAGCGGCCGCGCACCCACTCATGAGAGCTGACGCATGGGCTGACGTGATGAAGCGATTATAATTGATTAAACATTGCCTTGTTGTTTTCTTCTTTAGCGCATACTAATGGAATTCATTAACTGAAAGAGAAGCCGTTAATAGAGTTGGAACACATTACAACTCACACAGAGAGACAACACGGATAACGTGTCTATTCGCGTGTGTGTGCAAATATGCGTGTGCCAAAAAACATAAACATCAGTACCACCGAGTTAAAATCTTTAACTAGCAACCCACCACAAACATAAAATAAGGTCAGAATAAAGATTGCAGGCTTTTTTCAGACATGACTTCCATCTTAGCGTCCTAGCATTAGGAGAATATTGCTTGGTGCTACCGTTTTAGACTGGAGTGAAGCTGAAGAAGCACTAAATGGATTCTTTGTGATAACCTCAGACTCGCGCCATTCCAAAATAAACCCAAATGTCAATCTGTGCTTGCCTACGATGACAGCCGGCAGCCTAAACCTATTTCCTTTTGAGTGAGGAATCGCTTCCTAATGCGTCCAATTTCTTTTAGTCTCGGAAACAGACAACACTGTACAAAACACTGAAATGACCTTGAGGAAGCCAAACACTCAAATTGTCATAAAGAATGGTGCTTATGTCATAGTGACAGTGATAATTCCTCCCAGATCAACAACGTTGGCTTATCACTTTATCGCAATAATATCAGGATGCGGCGACCAGAAGGGGCTTCGCGATGGGATCAAAAACACAGTATTAATCTTGTGATATGATACCATGTTAATTGTGCTGGTTCCACCCTCGTGATCCTAATGGAAGATTTTATTATGCATTTTAAAGGAACGTGGCACGCAGAATTCATCACAGCCTTGTGCAATGATTTTGCAGATCAAATAGTGGCATTCAGTCGTAATTGACAGGTCCTTTCGTGTCATTAACTATGTTTTGCTGGAAAGAATACGAAATATTAAATATTTGTGCCTGCACACTCTATTATTCTGGACCTGTCACATGAAATGAGTTACATCTTTTTATTTCAAAGTTAATCTTTAAAAAATTATGTAAATTAAGTTTCTGGGCAACCACTTGAATTAAAAGTGTCAAGAAACACAAAAGTATGAAAAACTTGAGAAATCTATTTCCATCCACTGTCATATCAAGGTGACATTATTAGTATTCATAGGTATTAGTACAGCATGTAAACTGAGGTTCTTGCACAATATGACTGTATGGATAAAATCTATCATGTACAAGTAAAGTTTACAAATAATATAAATCCTTTGAGAATTATAGAATATTGGATTCATATATTAATTGTTATTATAATTGAGATTAAATATGTTTCACATCACTTTTAACACAGGTAAAACTTTAACACATCTTCCTAATGTGACATAATATGTGATTTTCAAAGACTGTAAGGCTGTAATCACTGTGACACACACACACACACACAAAGCAGCAAGTGAGTGAAACACACATCATCTTGTAACATCCTGCATCATTTCTTTGTAACAAATACTCATGAATTTGTACCTGCAAATACAAATGAGATCATGTGAATTTACCTTGTTCAGTGTTATAACGACACACCTCACACTCTTCCTTTAAAGTCTTAATGTAATTCTCATCACCACATATTCATTTCTTACAGTAAATTACTGTGATGTCAGATACTTTGATTTTCCACTCTGTCATCACTTCTTTCCCAGGCTACTTTGATAGGTATAAAATATTCAGAAGCCAGGCCCCTGCAAAAGACAGCATTGATCGTGTCTTACAAGATGATGTATGACTAGGGTTTATGGTTTATTCATTAGCAAACACAGGTTTGCTCTGAGACCCCCTTTACCTAGACTTCTAACCCAAATGGCGTGGCCATCCTCGCACACAAACGCGAGATTCGCTTCGCACCCCGTGTTATTGCTGCATGTTAAAAAGGGCTGTCTTCACAGACAGCTTTATATTATTCTCTCATTGGACGGTTCACTAGCTTCATTAAACTTTTACTCATGCAATGGTGTTTGGAATTAGCATGCTTTTAGCCAGAGCGATGCGATCCATTTGTGCTGAGGGCCCATGCACAGAAGGTCAATAGAACATATTGAGTGTTCTACCAAATATGATGAGAGAATCCGACAGGGGACTCTTGTATATTAGAGAGCCAGAGATCTGATGCAGGCAAAAGAGACAGGCATTAAGTAGAGAGAATTAGCCACAGCAAACAATGCACTTCCTGGAACAGAGATGGCCTAATCAAATCAATTTTACATAGAAAGTCGGCCGCCGCAAAGAAAAGTTAATAAAAAAACACTCCCTGCAAATATGCCAAGTACCGCAGTGGCTGAAATAGTAGCGTGATCTAATTCGTATTCATAGGTGTTTGTGCGCAGAGCTTGCACGTACATTTGGAATGGACAGTGAAACAATATCAGCATAATAACGCATGTATAAGTTTAAAGTGGTATAAATCTATATGAAACCTCTGAAGACTGGTTGAAACTGAAATTGACAGAATCTTTACGAAGGGCCTGTCACAGTTGACTGAGTTCAATCTTGTTTATTTACTATAAATAAATACTATATTTACTATTTACTATATAATAAATGTTAAATGAAAAGTTTACCTATCAAAATCCTGAACTCTGTGAACTTGTTTCAAACCTGTATGCTGTTATTTTGCTTGTGTAAAGCAAAGAAAATGTGATGAATCTTTACATAGCCAAATGGCAGTTGACCATATTTGTCAAGCTCAAAAAGAAACAACTGTAAAATACGGTATAAAATTAATTCGTACGACTCCTGTTTTACATTTCAAGTGTTTTGAAACTAATAGTAGCTAGTAGCTAATTGTGAAAAACAGAAAAAAATTTTGTCTCTAATTTTTGGTACAAATGTTTGCATTAGCTATTAATTACCTGTAAAAATAATATATTTCATTTTCTCTGACACAAAAAATTACACATACGTGGTATTGTGTGGTACAAAAAAACAGATAGACAAACCAATTTTGTACTAAATACAAATAGATAAGATCCTCACTTGGAGCAAGCACACACAGTCAACAAAAAGCAAGAATATGTTTTTATCCCATTAGCCAGTGGGAGTCCAGTACCAAATATATGTTGTTCCAACCACAGCATGTGTTTCAGTAAGTGTTACAGCTTGTGTTGGACTGTGCGTTTGTGGTATGACTCCAGTGTAGAACACTGCCATATACTACATGAGCCTAATTGAGCAAGTTTCCTCCCACCTCCAATCCAGCTGAATCACACAGAGCATCCGCTGGTGATAATGGCTGTGGAGCAGCTAACAGCTAACAGCTACTGACATCTGCAGTCAGTATGCTACATTAGAAGGAACTGGTTAGCGTAAATTCCATTTAGACCTTTCACATTGAATCCTCTTTGCTGTGCTCGGAGAGAACATATCATGTGCAATTCACGCTACATCAATTAAACAAAAGAAGAATAACCGTTTTGTATGTTTTGCTTGTAACTAAACCAAACTTTTCCTACAGATGTGTTTTACAATATGATTCAGATAAGGAAAGGGGATATTAGATTTATTCTATTTTATGCAAAGTAGTGTACGAGAAACTGAACAAAAGGGTCACTGTTGTGTGTAATCACAGCATCAAGAAATAAGGGAACATCTTTACTTACTGAACTTTCTTCACCAGTCTGCAGCTCATCCTACTTGAATGGCCTGTGGCTGCAAAACAGAATTATTGTAAATGAGGGACATGCACGGCTGCCATCCCTGAAAGAGATATCTGCTCATTCGAGAAGATAATTGGGGATGATAAAGACATGGATCTCCAATAGGTTAAATGAGCAGATTTAAGAGCCAGATTTAATTCTTTTAATGAAAGTCACTTAATAGTACAAACTGTGAACATTGTCTTCTCTTGTCAAATCACTGAGGGACAAACTAGCTGTTTAGTCACCGCCAAAACCTTTCCACTCTCCAAACTGTCAGTGTTGTTTATTTTAATCACAGCCAGTTATTTATAGACATAACCTCACTTATAACATTCAGACATCTGAGATTACCCACAACTATATTTATTACTTATGTGACGCAATCAAAACATCAAAACAAGTAATTCCTGATTCGTATTAACTGTCACATTTAAAATCAGACATTGTCAGTTTGATTCAGGTTTTATATTTTTTGTGTCTCCAGACATGTTTATAAAGTTACCAAAGCAGTTTAAACTTGAGATGTATCTTATCTTTTATTAGTATTGAGCCTTATGTGATTAATTCTGATTAGTATGAATCATTAATCAGCATATCTTAACTATTAACTATTTGGTTTACATTTTTAATCAATTGACAGCTCTAGTTTTTCTAGGTTTTAGTTATTTTAATGTGATACTTCAAGGACCTCATACAAGAATAATGAAATATATCAGTATAATTATTACATATTTTTATATTTTATGTCTAAATCATATTTTAATGTGTAAATCTGATGAAGAATATGTGTGAATCTTACATAAAAAGGAATTAAAATTGCCGTGTTATCTGGTCATTAATGAGCTTAGAAAGCACTTCTCTAATACTACTGTAGTCTTCTGAGGTCAGGATGCTCCGGAAGTTCATTAAAGTGTGGTTTTATATATTATTATGTGCTTTTATATGTCTAGTTTGATAGCTTCAAATAAATAATTTGATTACTGACTCATACATTAACCGTGTTCATCTTGTTTGAAGGTAGTGAAGACATAAATAATACACCAGCAGAAAGCTTTGCACTGTACACATTCTGTACAATAAAGTAAATCCCCTTTACCGGTGAACTCAAAGTTAGCGGAGAAGACGGCTTAAACCTTGATGTGAAATTCGATTACCGCTCTGTCTGTGTGGCAGTTGTGGGCACTGAGGGAGGCGGGACAGAAAGCGAGCCATCTTGCATGTGAGGCACGTGATTGGCCAGCTTCTGCAGGCTCTAACCTTTTTGTCTCACCTCATGGAAGTTACAGAAGCTGCTTTATGATGCTTTATGTTCTCTAGTATGGAGCAATGTTAGCTTCTCTACCCCCACTCCCCCTTCAAGTGCGTAACCATAAAATACGATGTTTATTTGAGCATGTGCAGAATTATCATCGCTACATGTGCAGATTACGGAGCTTCGTGCCAGTTTGCACACAGGCCAGCTGCATTAGGCCATGGATTATTATTGTGTCTGTTCTGTTCCAGTGCTAGCAAAATATTGACTGCAGTACTTTTTCCTTTCTCCGGTTTACAAATTGATGACACTGTACTCTTCTAGTTTCTGTCCCACTGGTCAGAGGGCGCAAGGTTACGTGAACCTTCCCATAATATGCATTGCCCAGGTAATTAATAAAGGCTCTGAGAAATTCCCAACCAGCTGGCCTATGACATCATTAACCATTAATTCAGCAGTTACTCTCGAGGTGCTAATGTAAGCAGTAATGCGTTCTTAGTAATCGTTAGGTAATTTACGCAGGTGCATGGCCATTAGAGGCTAATTGTGAAAAGCTTTTCAATGAAAGCTGTGGTCAGATGGAACGAGACGTGTGTAAACAAATAAGCTTAAATGTTTCACCTGGGTTAATGATTGAGCTAATTACAATAATCCCAAGACACTGTAACTATTGAACATGTGGCTTCGCACATTTGCCCCATGTCCACTAATGGTCCTGTGGGAAAGGTGGAAGCCAAGCTGGCCATTGTCTGAGTACTATTAAAACATTAATGAAAGGAGATAAATAAATGTTCACACAATATATGAAAAAAATGTATTTTTATCAATCATTATGCATCTTTTGCAGCTTAACTAATAAGTCTATATTCAGCTCATATAATATAATTACTGTGCTGAGTCAAGCTCTTAAACGCAGCACAAAAATCTATATTTACAGAGCGACAGTGGACACGTTGAGTCTAATGGGAATATGCAAGAGGGAAAACATGCTGCAAACTCCAAACTTTGCTTAAATATGCAGGAAAACAAATACATTTTTCTATGTTACCCTCATAATTGTACTGTAATTACATCTTAATTTATATAACTTTTATTAAGCAAATAGGAAATCTGAATCTGTGCATTTGTAGTTGGAACAGCCCCAGTTTGTTGAGTGTAGAGCAGAGAGAACGCTATATATCAAGATGTCAGAAATTGCATTGGGTAAGTCTAAAATTAAATGATGGTTATTCTGGCCACTGGCAGGGAGACCTACAGTATTTGAGGGTGCTTATTTTACACAACACTGGTTGTTGGACAGATAGGTCTATGATTGCTTTTCTTCACAGCGTTTTCAACGCTTTTCATCTGCGAGAAGCCATTTGAAGTGTAGAGTTGCCATCATTGTTGTTGAGGTCTCTCTCTCTCCCTGTATCTATCTGGTGGAAATGAGGTGTGCAGATTTTTGAATCCTCCTCTACTTTTCTGGACAGACACTTCTGCAAACGGTTGTCATGGAAACGCTTACACGGTCCGCAATGGTGTGTGTCATGAATCAGTGTAATCAAATATAAAGTGACCACTAAAGACATAAAAGGAGCAGTCGCTGCATAAACCCCATTTTGAGATTTGCTCTTTTGTACCGAGCGTGTCCACCACGGTCTGCTGGATATTAAACCTGCAAACTAATTCCTATGTAAATTATCTTGTTATTACAATCCTGACAACCATTACAAAATGTTGTGATATCACTAAACATAAAAGGGGGCAACACAGTCCTGTTGTCAAATGATGCATTGCATTGTCACTGATATTTTCTGTGATTTATCTGGGTTATTTTTTAAATAATGGAATTCTTGAATTTTCCCTTTTCCCAGATTTTAAAGAACTAATACACCCTTTTCAGTTTTAGGTATAGATTATAATCGCTTTAAATGTCTCATTGTGTCTTTTTAATTACTTTTCCTTAACCTTCAGGAGTGTTGAAAGGTTTTGCCAGAAAATCACTTTTTTGGGATTGTCCCCTGTGTATCGAAACTTTTTAACTTCCCCTCTTTATGAAATAAAGTGAGAAAAGTCAGTTGTACATTGGACTTTGCATAAGAACCTACATTTCCAAATAATTATGTAAAGTAGTTGGGTATAATTATACAGTATACAATATAATTATTGTGTATAATTAATATTTTTGTTAACTGAGTATTGCTGACCCCAGTACTGCTGTCATTACACATTACACCAGGCATTTTAAAGAACGACTGAGGCTTTCAAACACGGTTTGTATTTGGTTCTTTTGGAAATGAGACGTGACAGGGGAGAAAATCTCTGCTGGAGCGGCAGAGTGACAGTATGAGGATCAGAAGAGTTGTACCATTATCTGAACGTATGCCATACTTAATGTATATAAGAAACACGGTTTAAAGTAGCAAAAGTGCCCCTAATTAAAGAATCAGACGTTTATGGTATGTGTACCAAAGGAGAGGGAGGAAACAGTAATGCTTAGTGTGGCACAATCACGGGCAACTGCTCCGACTGCCTGAGGGGCCCTTTATATTAGCACCCTGAGAGATTTATACAACATTTTACGAGGCCATTTCATTGCTTTCTTATTAGACAGGAACAGGTGGAAACATGGTGGAGACTGTTTAATGTGGGAGGTGGGAGGTGTGTGCGTTAAACAGCGTTTTAGGATCGTGTGACGAGAATCAGTAATAGATCTACTCTCGTCTGTAATCACCATCCACTGCTAAATGTAATGACGTTTATCCTGGTCTCGGCAGATAAGAGTATTTTGCATCTTCTCTCTCACTTCTTCCAGCCTAAAAACAATTCTATCATCAACATAAAACCCTTTATATCCCATGATTCAATGTTTGCGTGAGCATTCTGATTTGTTTTGACAATAAATATAGCACTGAATTCTCAGAGAGGGGGATTATTTAGTATTTGTGTCATACAGAAATGAATATATTGTGAGGCTTATCTCGCTTAGTTTTGGCCCATTGTTTCACAAATGTCCCAAGTGGGACAGGCTAGCCAATGAGCTTAAAGCTGAGAGAGAGAGAGAGTGAAAGAGAGAGAAAAAGAGTTGGGTATGTGTATTGACAGAAAGCCTTAGAGGTCCAGTTGGCCTTCTCCTCTCCAATACAGCTATACAGTTTGTAGCATTTTCGAGCCACCAGTTCCCTCTGGAATTTCAAATGGGTGTTTAGGATAGTGATTTTCGATTTCTCAGTAAAGTAAGGTCTGCAGTTAACATTACTTGAGAATATTTTTTTTATTTCACAAAAATTGCACACACACACTGTATCTCAAATGTAAACCAAACCCATTAGGTGTGCTTTACAAAAGCAAATTGGCACATTACTACATAAGGACATTTTTAATGCAATTCAGTGTTGAGTTAACCAATATTATGGCATACAGTGTTAGTTGAGGTCAAAACTGTACCATGGGCTCAGCCTGTGATGTTATAATCTAGTCACGCTCTGCCCAGCGGCGTCAGTGGTCTGAGAATTTGTGGGATCTGGACTGACTCTGAAACACTTTCACACTTCATAGTTGTGACAGTCATGTGATCTGGAGTGAAACAAGACACACTAATGGCCTAATCACTTACTGACATCACCTTGTCACAGGGGAGGAGGACACGTTTAATTTGATGGCCTAATTACATGGCATAATTAATCATTGCCTCCTGAATGGGAAATTTTATCCAGAAATACATAAATCTCTCTGTCTCTCACCCTCACGTCTCATACCTTCTATGTCTGATTGCCACCCTCCCTCTTGCTCTACTATCTTATTCTTTCAGGTGAGCAAATAATATTCAGAAATCGGTTGCTTTTACAACAGAGTTTATGCTCTCTGCATCATCACAGAAATTGTGCAAACAGTTATTCACCACAATTAACTAGTTATTGTGCATTATTTCTCAGCAGACAACAGGGTGAAGGTCAAATAGGATTGAGCTTGTTTTGCTATAATGTGCAATAAGCCCTGTCCATCCCAATTAATTGCAGGTTATGACTTACCTGTGCTATAATTAGGCATTACTTTTATATTGTCCAAATCTTGAAGTCTATAATGACTATAAGTCATTGAAAGGCAACAAAGTCATTAACTTTTGCAGACAGAACTGTGCAAAATTTGTTTCATGGCTCAAAAACATGAACATTTGTCTTGGCCAGGCAAAGATGATCCGCTAGAAGCATATTGTACACCCATAACAGAAATGGGCAATGGGTGGAAATCTGGTGCATTTAGATGTAATTTGTGTCAGCTTCAGAAAAGAAGACCTTGGCAGCTCTCATGTGGCAATTTGTCTTCACCTCTGACTTACATTTGGGTAAAGTTGTAAAACTGAGGGTCTGAGCAAGCAAAGTTGTCCCATTAAACAGTTTTGGAAAACAACTAATTCCAAGCAGAGTGTGTAGTTGTGCATTAATGATGAGCCTTGCTTTATTTTTTCATGACAACACACTGAAATTCCACTGGTGACCAGAGGATCATTATCCCAACCTAATTGGCCATACATTTCCAGAATAACAGCAAAATTAACAATACTTCTGATTGAACATACAGAAAAAACATAGGAGTAGTTCCAGCTCTTGCATTAGACAACCAGTAACTAGACTGCATGTTAAAGAAAATCTTGAGTTTAACTATCCACTCGTAATGATTTGTTGTAGAGGAATTTTTAGCTGAATCTGTTTGATTGCACTGTGAATTGCTTAAAATTAAATAAATTGTACATTTATATTATATAAGGTTTGCAGTTTTGCTGTTAGCAGAATGACAAAAATACAGTTTAAAACCATGACTTATATGATTGTATTCTCTAGCAATACACATTAAATAAACAAAAATTTAATAAACAGTATGTATAAAACTAAAATAATTAGGTACAATTTAAACAGCACCAGAATGCGTAACAAGGTTGCAATTTAGTCTAAATTAAGCAATCATTCAAAAAAGGCTAGCTACTTTGCAACCACATTTTTGTTGTTATTTATGTAGTAACTTAAGAACATATCTATATATTTGTTTGGTCTTTTGGGATATACACATTTGACATGATTAAAAATAGTTTATTTTCATTTCTATATAAGAAGTGTTGGATACAACATATCCAACACTTCTTACTACAAACATCATGACATTTAATGATTAAAAAAACTCCAGAAACTCCAGAATGTTCCGCATCTATGGAACATTTTAGTTTTTATTGTGCTTTAATAAAACTTTTAATTCCATCAAATGTTGAAAACTTTAATTAGTTGTGTGCCAATCACACAAAAAAAACTCAATATGGAAGTCATATTTTGAGATATCATGAATTTAGCCTGACATGAAGAACTCCTCATGACAAGATAAATGAATCACTTCCTCCCTAAATCGTTAACATGCGTATCACGATGCTTTAAAAGCTCATTTTCAATAAACGGATGTCAGCATGAAGAGAGAGAAAGAACATTTAATGCGCGGCTGTCCGCTCTGACGGGTCAATAGCGAGTCTGAGAAGAATCAAGATCCACCAGACAATACCTCCATTCACCTGTCATCACCGCTCGGATTGGAGCGCTGCTCTCTACTTGATACCGATCACATTTCCATTACTCAGCACTGAAAGATGAATTTCAGGTGTCTCCCAGCTGAGTCCATCTGCTGCAACGATATAAACAAGTAATTACTGTCTACAGGTATGATTACCCTCAGAATATGAGCCACTTCCTGGAATGATGATGTGTGGATGCATTTAAATGAATCTGGTAATCATGCAGGGTTGATGGGGCCGTATCATTAGTAGAACTACAAAGTTGATGTTAAACTTCACATTGGTAACTGACAATTTAGTGAGTTGAAGAGTTGGCCTTTTTTCCATTAAATTGTCATTGATTGGCAGATTCCATTAGCAGTGACAAGAGAAGCTACACTCAATGTAGAGTTTAATTCCGTGCAGCAAACAGACGAGGTCTTTAATTTGCACTGAATTTTCCTTGCAAATATCTGAGATCTACTTTTGTTTTTAGGTCTGAATCACTGTATCACTGTAAAAAAACAGATTAACAGAACTATTTTTGTTAGCAGAATAAAAGCACACAAAATGATTGCTCAGATTGTATGCAAAATGTAAGGAATCAAAATTAGTTGTTTCTATAACCAACCATTGGATTAAAGGAACATCACAAGAGTAAGAGTGCTGTTGTACTGAATATTAGCACAGTTGTGATTCAGTTGTGATAAATCCATATGTGCCATATCTAATTGTAAAAAGAAAGAATATGCCTGCCAATTGCAACATTCATATGCAGTGTACGTCGCCCTTGCCGCACCTGCATGCAGTTAAAAAACCTGGGGATCATGAGAGGAGCTGTTCTCTTTGTCTTCTCTAGAGAAAGTCTCTAATCACTCCTTCCAACACAGCCCCCATTTTACAATGCAATCTGCTGCACTGCTGATTCAGTTCAACAGATTTGCAGTTTTATTAACACAGAAAGAAGTGCGGAATATGCCAAAACAAACTCTCTTTACAGGAGCTCCGCTCGCACAGGGTGAATCCATCACCCGGCCAGCTGACAGAGAGCTGTTGGCCAGTTTATGGGCTGCAATACAATGTTGCAACTTGATAGAGACCCCATAAAAGTACGATAACCTAACCATCACACAAAGCTGTGAAGTTTATGTGACATCAAAGATGATGGGTGAGAAAGAGAGGCCCGGTTGCAGGAACGGGGCTGTGATCAGTGACAGTATTTTGGATGGGGATTAGAAACGGAAGGGAGGGGTGTGCTGTAGACTGTTATTTGACATTCTCTTGAGGAATATAAAATGGTGAACAGGCGGTCGGGCGGCTCCGTTTTGGAGTGTGCATCCCTTTGATGGCTGCCAAGATCAAAGACGGGGGATTTGTAGCAATCTGCAGTAATTTTTGTAGTCACCCCCAGTTCTCCAATCTGCTTTTTAATATTTTTTCAGAACATGAATGTTTTTTGTGATCACAGAAAGGGGTGTGGAGGAAAGCTCGGTACAAGGCTATAAGGCTGGACTCTAATTCATGCAGATAGAATAACACAGTGTGGCTGTGCTGTTATCAGCACTCATTTAGCAAAACCAATAACCTGCTCTGCATCAAGCCGTTCCTGATACTGCCTTTAAACTGTGGAAATGTGCATTCTGTGGAACTGTGGGTTTGTTCTTCATTACCTTGATGTTGTTCTTTCATATCCCAGGTGACTTGACAGAGTTCTCACTTATGTTTTACTTGAGTATTAGCCAGGTCTCAGATGCCTCTCCTTACATGAATGGACCTTAAAAATGGACACAAATCTTAACATATAGTGAAAGCTATCAAATTATAGCATAAATGTGATAATTTAATGTAGTCTTGAAAGAGTTTAATGAGAAGTGAAGTAATGCGATTGCAAAGTATGGAAACCCATACTTGGAATTTACCCATCCAGTGAGTAGTGAGTAGTAGTAGTGAGTAGTGAACACGCACTACAAGCCGTGAACAGGAATCACTGCAGCACCTGGGGAGCAGTTGAGGAAAAGGTGCTTTGCCTTGCTCAAGTTGTTTCCTGCCAGCATTGAAAATCAAACCTGCAACCTTCAGGTTACAAGTCCAACTCCATTATTCCGACTCCAAGTCCAACTAACCATTAGGCCACATCCACCCGCTCATTTTTTTCAAATGATATGAACACAAACATTTTGAAATGTTTAAGTTCATATCAAAATTTCTGGCTTTTGATAACTGGCATCTTGGACAATGACATAGATTGAGACATTGTTAAGATCATCTCTGTGCCTTTGCATCATTGCAATCTGGGAGAAACAACTGAGAAATTAAAGAGACGACATTGATTATAAAGGAGCTCCTATGAGCATAATACATCTGCCTGACATGGGAAAAATGTTGTTTGGAAATTTCCATTATTGTACACAGCAATTACACACTTTAAAATCTGAACATGTTGTTGATGACATTGCCATGGCATGTGCAATCCAAGGAGTCAATCAACATTTTGACATGCAGCAGGGGTCTATTTCAGAGTGGGCAATCTACAGGCCCACACAGAACAACCAGATGTCATTGTATCATCAAGCATGGCCATTAACTATTTACGAGTCATGAGGTGGTTGTTCCAGAAGTCATCAATACATGAGAGAAGTGTCAGCCAGGGGTGGGCGGGCTCATTACGGCCCCATCCAGCAAATCAGACTGCAAGCTGCTGCTTTCCTTTTCCTTGATCAATGTTTAATGAATCTGGCACATTTTCATCTATTCCCCACTCTTACTGCAAAAACTGCACCAAAAGCCGAGGCTGTGATTTTAAACAATGAGCTTTGACCTACAATAACAAAATTCAACAATGAGAGCATCTGAACGATCCTTGCTGCTTCATTGCTGTATAAAGAGTGACATAAATTGACACCAAAGCCGTTTCCCTTCAATGGATTTTTCCGTTTTTCTTCCCGCCTGACTGTGATTGTGCTTTTCATGTGTACGAGACCGCCTGCAATTTTCCTTCAGCATTTAGACAGCAAAGAGAAGATCTCATTTCAGCATCATGGTAGAAAGATGAGGCTGTCTGGTCAATGACATGTTTCTTTCGGTGTGGGGATACAGAGGCAAATGAGACTTACACAATTATATTGACGTCCAGAAGCCACGCTGCATGGGTGCCTCTGTAATTGGATCCATTTTGAGGAGTTTTTAAGGGCCGGCTAGATAAAATTCAGAGGAAGAAGAAAGAACTTCGCCTTTCGCTCTGTTTGTGTCTATCTTCAACTTCCTCGTTCACTTCCTCCCCGCTTGCTTCAAAACCAACGCTCGCAGTCGTTGCTTTAGCAAAGGAAAGAAAAGCGTCCGTGTTAAAAGGCTTGTCACATACAATTCACACAAAACTGAACAGAAATGACAACACATCCCTCAAAACACGCTGAGCCCTTAGCCTCCTGCTAACACAGCACACTCTTCCACTCTCTGTGCTGACACAGGGGGCAGGCGATATTCTGATGTTAAACTGACAGCCTATCAAAGACATCTGCTTACAAAGTCTTGATAACAAAGAATTTAATTGTATTTTTTTCATTGCAGTTTCCCTAAGATGTTTAATTACTGCAAAGGCACACTCTTGAGAAATACTGTACATGCAACATTGCTTTCCTCTAGCTCAAGTGGTAGGGTGTTGCTTCAAGAATTACAAGGTCATGGGTTTTATTCTCAGGGAACACATGTAAGTCTAATTGAAATGTAAGTCGCTTTGGGTAAAAGTGTCTGGCAGATGCATAAATGTAAATATAAAGAAGCAAATGGATGAATTACTTGGTCATTGGCGTGATGATCACATAGCTTTTGGTTCTACTTGCAAACCTTGAAATTGGTTGAAGACTTAGTGTGTAATAGTATATTTCTTGCTCTCTCATTCGCCTTTCCTGTCAGAAAGGAAGATAAAGTGGAAAAAAGTTGGAAAAAGCAGAAGTGATAGTCCATTGGGATGGTCATTCTCAGAGCTCCTTAATCTATTTTCAGCTCCAATAAGTCCTGTGAAGCAAAGACAGATGTTTAAAGCTTGAGAGAGATGCCTCAGCATGAAGCTGGCAAATTAGATACTGGCCTAAATTTCATCTTGTTTTCACTTTTGTTCAGCAGTTCAGAAGCAGGGAGATGAAACCACAACAGAACTGTGTACAGAGCATCTATGGGAAATCGAAAAAGCAGCTACTAGGAGAGATAAGTGAGAACAAAGCATTTTATTATCTTTGCATGGTTCTAACACTGAGTCCAGATATTTTAATACCACATTCTACATGCACGGAGATGCATTTTCAGAGCTATTCATACTTGAACACCTGGATAAACACTAGAATGTACATGATAAACATATTGACAGTTCCTGTAGCTCAGTTGGCAAAGTGTGTGTTGGGCTGCAATGGTTTTGGGTTCGAATCCAAGAGAATACATATACCGATAAAAATTGCATATCTTAAAAGCCCTGTAAGTTGCAGGGACTAATGCTTATTACATAATGTATTCGAAACTTTCTTTGAGAAAGACATTCATTTACAAATCTAGATTTGTAAATCTATTTCAATTATAAAAGTATTTTTTTTGCATTGCCTGAATTTTAATAACATTTACATTTATGCATTTGGAAGATGCTTTTATCCAAAGCGATTTACAGTGCATTAAAGTTATACAATTTTTACAAAATATCAGTACGTGTGTTCCCTGGGAATCTAAGGCACAACACTGCTAACGCAGTGCTTCAGCAGATGTGCTACAGGAACACTTCAATAACAAAGTTCTAAGAGAAGATCAGGAGGAACCTGATTAATGGCTGAATAACTGTTTAATCCTGTCAATCACAATACTCGAGTATATAAGCGACTGCATTGCATCCTTCCTGCAAATGTATGAATACCTATGAATGCTAATAAGATCCCATTGCTAGGGCCACATGCTGGTAGAAATCAGAAAATAGCAATCTGGTATGGCTCTAAATGTATGTAATAATGTGTGCGTGGAGGTGTGTGGGAAAGTGAGACTTGGAAGACAAATGAAATGTTGCTAAATTTGTCAGAGTGTGCTGGTGCGATTCAGTGTGTGCGAGAGAGAAGTGAGTAAGAGTGTGTGTATGACAGACATCATGAATAAGCATCACAATTAGTGAATGTCTGCCAGTGTGTGCGTGAATGGGCCCGTGTGTTGACGCTAGCTGACAGCGCTGCCAGTCGCAGTGAAGGGGCTGTTTGCGTGTGTGCTGGTGGTCAGGTTGATTAATGGGGGGGGCCGTGAAGCAGGACTGTGCTGTGATTAATTGGGCTCAAGACCTCATCTGCAATGTTTGATGAGAATGAGGAGGGTAGAAATGGGCCGGACCGGTGGAGTGAAGATGCCACAGCACTCTAATGAAGCTCAGAGACGAGTAACTGTGGGCTCTTGATTGTGTGCGTGTGCATGTGAGTGGGCGTGTCAATGTATCCTTTTTCCAATATGGCGGGACAAAACACAAATGCTTTTGCAATCTCTTCTGTTGCTTTTGTCTCCACGGGGAACTGATTGAGATTCAAACCCTGTCTCGAGACCCCGGGATGCAATCCGACTGAAACTCTCACCTTGGCTTTAGCACTCAAATCATTGTGTTTCCATCTGAATATCCTTGTTTCTATGTGGCATAATGCAGTGAGAGAAAGAAAAGTATGCTCTCTCCATGCCTGGAGTATTTTATTTCACTCTTTTTTTTCACTCTACTTTGTATAAGTCAAGCTGTGGGATTTCACAAGGGAGTAGGTGATAGAAAAATATTTGCAGTTCTAATAGAGGGGAGCTGAGGGTCCGGTCTTGAATCCCATAATGGGAAACAGCTATTATCACCTAGCATGACCTTGGAACAGTCAGCGTTTAAGGAAACTGAGTGATATGGCCCTTAAGGTCACCTGTGAAGTGGCTATTAGGTGAAAAGGAGGCACCCAGCCTCACTCTGCACACCTGTCCATTTCATATCTTACCCAGAAGCAACTAAAAACTATATTAACTGTAACCTTTATTAAAGGAATACTTAATCAAAAATGACATTTCTGTCATCATTCACTCACACTCATGGTGTTCCAATATGAAAGTAAATAGATTCTCTCAAATCATATATGCCAGACTGAATGTCAGTCATGCTTTGTGCCATTTGATGTAATTGAGATCAAACATTTGGTCATGAGACACACAAGAACCAATGACATTTGGTCACGAGACCCTAGAACTAATGACTTTGGTCACAAGACACTAGAACCAATGACATTTGGTCACGAGACATTAGAACTAATAACTTTGGTCACAAGACACTAGAACCAATGACATCTGGTCATGAGACACTAGAACTAATGACATTTAGTCACAATGTCACCAATGACTTTGGTCAATCTAGAAACAATGGAATATGATCATGAGACACAATAGTTATGTAATTTTATAGCTAGAATTGAGGCAGGAGTTTTAGTAAATAAAGACACCAAATATAGTCTGTCTTATGCGTTAGGTGTTTTTGATGCTTTTTGTCATTTACTTTTGTCATTTTATAGAAAGAAGGGCAAGAATATCCTTCAAGAATTCACCTGTTGTATTTCATTTATGAAGGAATGTCTTGTGATTTGTAAAGGCACAAGTAACGAATAACAGAATTTTCATTGTTGAACGTACTGTCTCTCTTTAATTGATCTTACAGGCATAGCCCTAAAATTCATTATCAGAGAAAAGCTGTTTACTGATCTGCACATCACAAGTCTGTAATATAAAATATGCTGAATCTATAATTCTGCTAATCTTCTAATTTATGTAGGTCCCAGGAGAAGTGAATTAATTCTTCTTTGTTGCTTTTCTGCCGCTCTATTTATTCAGGTCATTTTCTGCGAGGCCTGTTGGAGGTAAGATTACCTGTGTGGAGTTCTGAAAATTCTATTTCTTTTAAATGGGCTCTGAATAATTTAACAATTGATATTTATGTATTATTTCATGCCTTTCTTTTCTGAGATATTCTCTTTAATGTCAGGGTGGTAGCGAAGTTCCTCTGGGTCCCGTCCCACAGATTCAGTGCAGAGATGGTGAATTCTACGGGGTACTGTGTCTTTAATCATGTCTCGATTGGAACTATGTCCTCAGTGAACCTCATATTCCACCTCGCTGCAAACTCATTCTTAAAGCACACAAAACAGCGCACATATTTGATTTTTCCGTAACGCTTTTCACACACATAAACTTCAATGACAGAATGAAGCAATGATTTGTGCAAGAACAACATTAGAGAATTTTAAGCTAGACAGCTTGGTTCAATAACAAACCTATTTTTCTTGCCACTCAAAGAGATTATTCTTTCTAAGCGAGACTTTAAAAAAGTATTGCTATGCTTTAGTTTGAGTCGTGATTTTTTTGTGTTGTTTTCATTTCTATTTTCTTTTTTTCTTTTTTGGTAGTTTGCTGTGATAGTAAAACTAGTTAATTTTAGTTACTGCCAATTTCCTTCAAACAAATAAACCTGTTCCGAGAATAAAAATAAATAAAACTCTGTCAACTATTACAAAAGCTGGAAAGAATGATGCAAGTTTGCCCAGAATCATCACTGAATAAGGTGCTTTTCTAGCCCGAGTCGCTGTCACCAAATATACTTTGTATAATCTTTATGTAAAAAGAGAATAAGTTTAAACAGCATTTCTTTTGCTTGTTTGTTTGCTTTTGACTGAAGATGACAGTGCTGGGGGGTAGAAATGAGATTTGTGCATTTTTGAGGCAGCCAGGAAAATTCAGGCTCCAAAAATGTTTATGGAATATGCCATTATGCAG
>JAZGTI010007083.1:0-22269 GCA_036877585.1 Botia kubotai | reverse complement strand
ACAGCATATAATTAACATGTAGTATGTAAAGTGTATTTACTGCATCTCTCTTGAAATATGTCAATGTCAAACCATGTACAAGTAAATATACTGATATCATAAATATGCACAATAAAATATGCACAATAATCAATACTCGCTCTCTCTATTTCTCTCTCTCTCTCTCTGTGTGTGTGTGTAATATATAAGCACACTGTGGATAGTACTAAAGAAATAAAATTGAACAGAAAATTGAACATACAGTATATATATATATATATCAATCTCTCTCTCTCTCTCTCACTGTATGTTTCAGTTGCCATTCAAGCATCAAAGCACATTTAAAACTGTAGAAAACAAACAGGCTGCGCTTTCAGCTGCTCATGGTGGCCTCAGGTTCTTTCTGTTCTTTCTGTTTTCCTACCTTTCTCTCTCTCTCTCTCTCTCTCTCTCTCTTTTGCTATCTCTCTCTCTCTCTGTCTCTCTCTCACACTGTCTTTCTCTCTTGCTGTCTCTCTCTCTCTGTCTCTGTCTCTCTGGGTCTCTCAATGTCTCTCTCTCTCTCTCTGTCTCTGTCTCTCTGGGTCTCTCTCTCGAGTGCAGTACATTCAGTTCTCTGAGTCAGTCAGTCTTCTGGCCTGTGGGGAATGACTGTATTTGTGGCTGTGCTGAGGGGCTAACACAAATGGTCCAGTTGCTTTGACCTGTACTGTTTTAATAAAATCACTCTGAGCGTAAACACAGCCGCCAGCCCGAGTGTTCCTGTCACACCAATCGCTGGCGGTTCAGAACTCCAGTCCAGTGTGAAGCATGGAAACAGATGATCGTTGAGGTCAATCACAGAAAGTCACTCATGTTTACACCTGCTATTACATACATGTGCTGTGTCCAGCTTCAGTGTCACTGACAGTCAGAAACAATGAAAACATACTAATAACCCAACTAACAGGGAACATTTTTAGAACATTGGCTAACATTCTCAAAATGTTCTCTATAAGTTATTAAAAACATTTTTGCAGTAATGTTAGCAGAATGTTTTTCTAATGTTTTCGAACATTCCTAAAACTTCCAAAATAAAATTTTGAGTGTTTATGTTTCTTAATGGAAACGCTATGGAAACATTCTTATTAACTTAAAAGTGCTCACTGGGAAGTTTAGAAACATGAGGACAGACATCACTGTGTGTGTTTATATGTGACATTATGTGACACTATACAGTCAGCACAGCAGCAATAACTTCACTGAAGACATATGAACAGCAGAACAACTGAAGTGTGTATCAGTGTGAAGAAAATACATCAACATACAGTAACTGGAACCCACAATCAAATCCAATCTGAACAATCCACAGCACTGACCCTCTATTCAAACAATCACACCACACAGATCAGAGATTAATTCACGCCAATATGAATTTGTCTGGGAACAAAGAGCACATGCTAATCTCTCACCAGGCCTGTCCACAACAATAACTAACCCAGATGAAGACATCATTAGCACTAACTCCTGCTCAGAACCGGCTGGTCCAGCTGAGCGGTGCTTCAGACAGGCTTCGGCCGGGCTTTCACACCCTACAAACTCAGCAGCCTCACTCTAACAAAACCAGAACCAGTCACCCCTAAACAACACGGCTGTGGGCTGAACACAGGGCTGAACACAGGGCAGAGGGTGGGCAGAGGGTGGGCAGGTCATCTCACCACACCCACTGAATGAGGAAGAGTCAATCTTCATCACTGGAGTGAAGAACCGCGAGCTAAAGGAACTGCTTTCATAGCTGTGACAGAAACTACCTCACTGAGATGCAGTCTAAATGACCAGTAAATGACCAGTAAATTACTGGTAATTTATGAGATGCATAAGTTCTGCTCAGTTGCAGACACACATAACAGTAGAGAGGATTTGTATCTTTTGAAATCAGTCTGGTAGTTTTTGATTGTCGTGTGTTTGTTTTCACAGATAACTCAGTGGACAGTGACACAGAGTTCACCTCAGGTCTTTATGTAACAATGAGATGGCGATCTCATTTACTGACACACCACACAGCTGTCAAATCTGAAACAAACGGTGAGTCAAGACATAAAGAAAAATATGCCATAATAAATGAATTACCATAAATTATACATTTACATAGAACTGACTGCAGGAGGTCCATTCCTCTATTCACAATATAAAACATTCATCCGAACCGCTCTTAATTCAGTATTCAGAACATTATTTTTGATTCATTATTTTCATGGAATGTTGAAGAAACAGGATCTTGCTATGTAAATATATCAGTGTACTGGTTATTTATACTGGTTAAAAGTTTTGCACCTGGTTCTTCGTTTTATAAACAAAAGCCAGATGACTTATTTTTTATCCCTGGATACTCAGTGTTTGTGTTGTTCTATAACAAACGCTAACTATACACTAACATGCTAACTAAAAGGTTTCTTTTTCACATTTACCGGTGGAGTCATTCTGGTAATTTACTGGTAATTTACTGGTAATTTAGCAGGATGACTGTGTGAAATGGGTTATGTACAGCAGTGCTGTATGGCTGTGTTAAGCGCTGCTGTAAAGGTCAGCTCATGTGGGCACAGTGAATAACACATGAGGAGAGTAATGCTGGGTGTCATACATCTAGAGGCAAGAGCACAGCAGACACAAACTACAGACACAAACTACAGACACAAGCGCAGAACTCTCCACAGCACTGAGAACATCTGAGGCGACTGAAATTCTGTAACATGATCCATTAATAACAGTTTTTAGGAGGCAATTGAATGCTACATTGTTTTGGCTTTTAAACAGGAAAGACGTTTTAACCCTCTGATGACAAGCGACAGTTTCTCCTCTTATAATCCTGCTGCTCTACATCCATAAACTGCCCACAGACCTAAAGTCAATTAGGTGATGTGACAACAGACTAATGATGGAGATCTGTGTCTGTTACACTGTAACAGGTTAATGTACACGATCCCCGGACAGAAACACAAACACTCACAAACAGATTCAAGCAGAATCAGATGAAGTTTCTGTTTCATCTCTTTATTTGTGATTGATGTGCGGGTGTGTTCTCAGGGTTCCAGATAAACATTAACATTACACTGTGGTTACACTCTAACCACTCCTGCTGTATAAGCTGTTCAGACACATTTATTTGGGGGGGATTATTTGTATTTTTTGTTTAGTTACGAGATTTTCCTGAACAGTCTGCGATTCAGAGTTTGAGGAGTGTGTGTGTGTGTGTGTGTGTGGTGTGTGTGTGTTAATCTAAGCGTGTTACTGCCTGTCTGTGTGCTTGACCTAAGCAGCTGATAACAAATACTTAATCAGCAACACAACACCATGTGTGACAACAACAGCTTTAACCTGCAGCGGATACTGAGGGACAGAGACAGCCTGAGAGAGTGAGACAGAGGGTTAGACAGCCTGAGAGAGTGAGACAGAGGGTTAGACAGCCTGAGAGAGTGAGACAGAGGGTTAGACAGCCTGAGAGAGTGACACAGAGGGTTAGACAGCCTGAGAGAGTGACACAGAGGGTTAGACAGCCTGAGAGAGTGACACAGAGGGTTAGACAGCCTGAGAGAGTGAGACAGACATATGATCACAATATGCCAGACTATACAAACTTTAAAACCTTGTGTGTGTGTGTGTGTGTGTGTGTGTGTGTGTGTGTGTGTGTGCCCTTTTAATAACTGTGAAACAAACATTTTAAAGTTACATAACAGTTTCATGAAAACACACAGAATGATTACATTTAAAACACTTTCTCATAAATTATTATTTAAGGTGCACATACATATCACACGAGTGATTTATGCAGCGTATGAGCTGTAAATATCGCTACAGTATTCATCCAAATCTTTATTTCTATTAGATCATAAACTGTCATTTGCACGACCTCTGGTGGCCATCAGTGGCACTGCAATGACGCATGCTTGCGAGCAGATCATGTAAAAAATGTTGTTTTTAGAAAAACCGAAAAGCTATTTGCCATTTAGGTGTAAAAAGTAAAAGAGAAAATTAATTTATTTTTCTGATCTCATTGACAAAGTTTATAAGCATGAACCACAACATTTTGTAAATACACCCAATTATAATTATGCCTCTCAAATGGCCATGCCTTGTCTTGAATAAAAATGAGTTCAAATGAATCCCAGCACCTGAAGCAGCTAATCTGAGACAGAAACATCCAGGCAGGTGTGCTGGAGGAGAATGGAGATCAACTCTGCAGGTCTCTGCAGCTGTATGATGTTCTGATCTCTCCTTCAGTTCATGTCTATGGGATGTTCTCACAGGTTTGTCTGATCATCTCTTATCAACATTCTTAAACAGTAACTCAAACAGTATGGGCCCGTTTACATACCAAAGTTTAACCCTTATTAAGTAGCTTGTCTAGATCACTTACCCTACGCTAGTAACAGCGGTGTTGGTCTTAACCTCAACACAACTAAAGCTAATTTGACCACAATCCTTCAGCCTGTTTGTTTCTGTGTGTCACACAAAAACAGACAAATGAATCTTGTCACAACATGATTAACATAAATAAAGGATGACAGGCCAATGCCAGGGTGCTAATAGTGTGTGTGTGTGTGTGTGTGTGTGTGTGTGTGTGTGTGTGTGTGTGTGCGCGCGCAGCTTAGGGATTCTTCAAAACAAATCAAAACAACCCTTCAGAATCAAATGGACTTGTTCATATCTTTAACCCCAGGTGTTAAACTACAACACATGACTTGTGCTTGTGCTGCAAACTTAAGCCTGCTGAGGAGAGCTGACTAAACATCAAAATGACCGAATTAAACAAAAACAACACACACAGGGTCTCAAAGCTCGACTCTCGGCCTGCAGACTGCGCCAAAACTGTTTCACTGAGAGTTTTAATGCGTCATTTCTATTGTTTTGCAGATTAAATTTCCTTCTTTGGCTTAATTCAGGGCTTAACATCAAACAAAGGGTGAAAGTTCAGCCATTACACAGTTTTGTCTAATGTATCATTCTTAATCCACATTTAAAGTGGCCACACGGCTCGCACGCCCGTTTAAACCTCTCCAATCCCAGAAGCCTCCCCTGAACATCACAGATGTGAGAGCAGAAAGAATGTTTTAAGAACATTGGCTAACATTCTCTAAAGGAACTCAAAGTTCTCTTAAAGTTATCAAAAAACGTTCTTACAGTAACGTTAGTAGAATGTTTCTTTAAAATGATATACCGTATATCAACAACATCATTCTAGCTAGTGTGACATTTTAAAAAGTTACAGAATTAAAAATGCTTGAATAACTTTCTTATAACCAAGCAAAAAGCTCTTGAATGTTACCAAACATGCCAGAGCAACAAAGTCTTTAAGGGCTTAACATGCCCATCCACCCCCCCCCCCCCACGCTCGCCCATGCTCAGGTTCAGCTAGCGTTCACACAGAACTGAATGTGACTTGCTCAAATATTCATTGATTAAAGCACTCTAACAGTGTCAGGAACGATGTGTTGAGGAGAATATTAATATTACAGAAGATATCTTGAAAGGACAGAACCTCGGCAAAGTTGTGTACATAACTTCATCATATTCTGGTCTCTAGATAGCAACAGTGATGCCTGCCTGCAAATACAACGAGAGAGAACCTTTCTGGGCTATATGGAGCTCTTGAGCGGTTCTGTGGAACTTCGTGAAAAGTTCTCTAGAATGTATTAGTCAATGGGTTCTTTAAAGCACCAGTACATTAATGATTTTCTAAAAAGTAGAGAACTGAAAACCAGTGCTTTGTGGAACTTTAAAAGGTTCTGCAGTGACATCAGGCGGTAAAACCCTTTTAACTGGAAGAGTTTGTGCATGTTACATACTGTCTGTGCGTTTGTAAATACTTGTGGTCTGAGAAACTAATCCTGTCACACACACACACACACACACACACACTGAGCTTTGACGTGTATTTGCTTCAGCACTTTGAGGTCAGGAGAAACGGGAAGCTGTGTGATCAGTCTAACAGACACAGGCTCTCACACACATGTACACACACACAAATATTAGCATTTACATTTTTTAAAATATTGATTATAAAACAAAAATCAATGTACTTCTGGTATTAACATAGAAACACACACTGGGTTTGCTGCACATAGACGAGCTGAAACCAAAAAACACCATCACACACCAGAAGTGTGTGTGTGTGTGACTGTCATGCTTTACCCTCCTGCTGCGTGGACACACACACACACACACACACTTACAGGTCAGTCTCTTGTGCAGGTTCAGAGAGAGTTCAGCGTATGCTAACATAAACTTTGTGTCACCTCCATTTCACAGTGAGAGCGAGAGAGAGAGAGAGAGAGAGAGAGAGCAGGACACACCACATTGATATAAAATTGTACAATTTATAAAACGATTATGAATTAACAAGCTGTTTATGAATTAATCCAGTAGAGACATGTTTCTGATATCAACAGCAAATCATTCAAGTACTTAAACAATAATGAATTACAAATAAACACGTGAACAAATTTGGGAAAAAACATTCACCCATTTGGAATGTTCTTCTACTTGTGTTTGTTGCACATGTCAGATTCATGTGCACACGTGTGAAATGTGTGGTTATGGAACATATGTGTGTGAATCTCATGTTAATTCCCACAGGAAACCCATGTGAAGCATATGGTGACATGTATTGTACATGTGATCACGTGTTTTAGCACATGTGAAATTCATGTGTCTTGTCTGTGAGGGAGATGAGTTTGTGCTATTTGAAGGTTCGTGAGTAAATATTACATACTCATTACTGGCTGATTATACAGACAGTGTGAAAACTAACTCAACAGAACGTGTCACAATGTGTTTTCAGCAGAAACACACATACACACACACACCCACTTGAGGATTACACACTAATTCTCGTCATGGGGGGTGTACAATATACGCCCGTGTGTTCAACAAACTGACGTTTTATGGTATAGATTAAAGGCGTACTGTACAGTGACATCCACAACAGGGGAAAAATATATACAGCAATGAAGTATGCACCATACATCTGAATGTACAAACTCACACCTGCAAAACCAGGGAGTGCCAGAGAGTTGCTAGGGTGTGCAGTTCGTTGACGTTTGCTCCATACCATAGCTGGTGTTCTGCTCCTCAGTTTAATATGGGTTTATTTAAATCACTAACCCTACATACGAACAATTCCTGCCTCAGCAAACACCATTAAACATGCCAAATATAAACTGTAAAATGTTTCATAAATGAACTCATGCAATTACACACAAAACCATCATTTCTCATGCACATGCACATTTCACTCCTGTTTATGTGTGTAATGGTATTTCACTGCACATTAATGAGGATGGGTTCATACACACACACACACACACAGAGCCACATGCAGGAGAGGGTGTGTGTGTGTGTGTGTGTGTGTCCAGGCGTTTGACCTCTTTCACATGGCTGAACACAGCTGTACAAACTCTACAGACGACAGCAGACTGAGGAGAACGGAACACTGTCTCTAGGCACCAAACACACACAAATCTGACATGTTTTATTCATGCACACACACTCATACACACACGGACAACAGAGCAGAACAGACGGGGTGGAAACAGCGACTGTGTTTGTTTCTAAATAGAGCGTGTTTATCGCGAGGGTCCTAAGAAAACAAACAGCATGAGAAGAGGAGATGAGATACAGAAAGAAAGAGAGAGAGAGAGAGAGAAAGAGAGATACATAAGCAGTCTACTGTGCCCTCTGCATGGGTAATACAGATTATGTGATAAACCAAAATACTTTTTTATGAATATTTTCACATTTTATGCATCTTAAACAAATCATAAGCAGTTTTATTCATTTTAATGTTTTTCCTGAGGTCCAGTAATAAAGGTCAGGTGACATTTTAACTGTGTCTGAGATGTGAAAACAAATGAGACAATTCTAAGAGCATAAAGTTATACTGTGCAAAGTAAAAATTTCTGACTTGGTTTTTATCTCAGTTTGAGACATATGTGAGATCTCCAGGATCTATTCAGCTCATAAGAGCTGCTATGAGGAGAAACAGTTAGTGTTGACATCACTGCTGAATTCTCTGTGCTATAGTTTGTGTTGTTTCTGAAACATTTCTGTGTTGATGGTGAACTTTGCTTTCAGTGTGAGATGTTGAATTATGGGTAAGATCACACATTAGCAGAACCTCTGCTGTGTTTTAATCGCTTCCTGCGGTCTCCTCACGAAGGGCTAAAAGCTGCCCTGTCCAAACATATCACTCAACTGAAACCAGCAACCCAAAAAACACGGGTGACTCTTAGAATAGGCCAACCAGACATTATATAACACCAGTCTGGGCCAGAGTTCACAGGAGGACACCCCCTAAAATACCTCATCCACTGGTGGCTGTTGTAGAATTGGTGAGAGGAGTTTACTGCAGTGTTGCAGGCAGGCTGCGGCCTAATGCTCATCTGGTAAGCATGTACACAAGTATGGCGACAACACATATAATGTGCTTATTCTCCCTCTGCCCTCTCTCTCTCTCTCTCTCTCGCCTGTGGGTGACGTCACACACTCCTCCAGCATTCCGCCGCATGCAGCAGCTCTTCAACACACAGAAGAGTGGATGACTTTATGAAATATAGTCCTGTCATGTCCTGTTATGAGGTCCCGATCTTCACATGTGTTCTCTGAAAGTTAGTTAGTTCAGGTAATCTCATGCAACAAGGAAGTTAACTCTCAGTGTTTAACTATGATGTGTAACTCGTTCTGCAGAGATCCTTAAATCATGCAGCTAGACTTACACACTAACACCCTAGCAACAACCTGCAATGCCCTAGCAACAACACACAATACCCTAGCAACAACACCCTAGCATCATAGCATCTCTACAGCTCAAGCGTTTTCTTCAAAGAATGTAAACATCTAGTTTAACATGCAACCAGCAACACAATTTCTCTTTGTAGCCACAGAAGCGATGGATGCTAACAGTGATTCATGTCTCTGAAAGCTCAGATCTTCTGCTCGATCAGCTCATACGCTCTGGTTCTCGTGATAGGCCGAGAACATTTTTAAGATGTTTAAAGATATTTCTCCTGAAAAGCAACACAGATACTGATTAGAAAACAGATGTTTGCTGTGAAAACAGAAAGCTAAAAACAGAGAGATTCAGAAAGAGAAATAACCTGCTGACATTCACCTCGGGAAAATACGATTATATGACCTTTGAATTTCACCTCCAGCACTCACACACACACACACACACACACACACACACAAACAAACAGAGGTGTGTGCTTAATGTATGTGTCTATCAACACACACTAAGACATTAACCACCATTAAAAAATGCATGACAAGTTCCTGTTACACCACCAATAAATAACTTCAGTGGAAGGAGAATGACTGCAGTAGCAGAATCACAGAGAAAGAACTCAGTCACAATCACTGAATCACACAACAAATCACACCAAAAAATAACTTCTGAGATCTGAGCTAAAATAATAATGCAGACAGAAAGTCTGCTCAACATTACACAATAATTCTGCTTCATTCAGTACGACTGGCACGCGTTTAATCTCAGCAGAATTTTGTTTACTGTTTGAAAACATGTCATGCATGAGAGTTCCTTAATCGCTCGCTGCTAAAAATAACACACGCATGCAGCCCAAAAATGCATTATAATATAATATCTGCTGAGATGGAAGCACATATATGCGGAATTACAGAAACTGTCTGATTTATACAGACTGTCACTGTGGTACAAACAATACAAACTAAATCCACATGAGGATGAGGTCACTTTGATAATGTACACACATACCGTATGCTAAACTACATTTTATATTCTTTGAAAATAAGAAAAAATAACGCAGAATTTTATCCGTCAAGTTTTGATTGAATGGTGAAATGTTGTTGGTTATATTTGCCCCCCCCCCCCATGGCCCTGATTACATCAGCAGAAAAAACATTTTAGAGGTGGAGAAAATGACAGACAGAAATATCATCCAGGCCAGTTAATCCACTGATGTTTGGCTACCTTCCCCACGTGATTCAGTGGCTAATCATAATCTAACAGTGGTCAACTACAGTTAACTCTGGGATGAGACGTGTTTTAACATCAGAACAAATATACACACTTCACCTGTAAAGAACACATATAAAGGAGAGAGGAAGGCTGTGTGATTAGGGTTGGGGGTAAACACTGATCCAGGAGCAGCTATCCCACTCAAATCCATCACATAATCTTTACTCTCTCTATATATATAACATAGAACAATATATACCAATCAAAATATCAACAAAACTTCAGTCAGATTCAGCTGGAGTCATGAGATCAGAGTAAAGTGAAATACAGGAAACTTCATGAACACATTTTACTGAATAATCGGAGTTGATACTGTTCTTCAGTGGTCTGACCCTGCAGCAGATGGACAGTTAGTGTCTCAAAGCTGCTTAACTGATGGGCTAGTGCTGCTTCTTCCAGCTTCAGCAGATGGAAAATACCCTGATAATTCCCACAGAAGGGATTAAACTCAACGCATGCCTGCATGAATACATCCTATTCTCCTGCTGTATAGACATGCTGCATTAGAAGTTATCGTGATATTAAACATTTCACCTGGAAGAAGCATTGATCACATGGTGAAATTCTGACTAATCTACTTACTGGAGCAGAAAAACTAAACAATTATTCTGTTTAATGAACGAATGGAATTCGATGCATAACAACTCCCTGACAACAGTCCACAACACTCCAGCAACGGGACAATAAGTGCTGAATTTGAACATGCATGACACAGACCTCAGACACTGTAAAGATCTAATAATAACTGTTATTGATCAGGTGTTTTCAACATGGTTCTGAAAAAAGACATTGATTGTCTCTTCTTCTATAAAATGTTTTTTGGCAATAATGAATTCTGTAGAAATTGCTGACAAAAGTGTCTTGCACGACACTGACATCTAGTGGAAGCTGCCTGCATGCACCGCCCGCATTGTTTTTAATTCAACAAAACATCTTAATAATGCATAAGAATGAAAAACAATAACAACAAAGACTGTCAGCTACACTGTACACTTTAACATGCGATAAAAATTCTTTATTCCATCTGTCATCTCAGAAACCATGTAACAATCCTACAAACACAATCATATCTGAAAATCATTGTACTAACAGACAAGCCCAGCAGCAGCAGCCCTGCCCTGCACTCACACTGAAACTGCTCTGTCATGTCTACACAGCACGAAACACACTCAGCTCTGGTATTATGATGATCATTTATAATGACTGTCATATGAAATTTCAGCAATAATGATGAGAAAAGAGGCACAATAAAATAAGAGAGGCTTTAACAGTACAAAAAGCATTTAATAAGAGCAGATGGGATGTCGTCCCCATACAGTAGACTAATTCAATATCCACAACACACACACACAAACTCACAAACAACCTCACACACTTTACACAGTTTCATACAATCACTGTTTCTGTTCTGCTGTTCTGTCCTCTCACTACCCCTCAAACCAGTAACATCCTTCTGTCACCTCCACACATACACTCACACAAAGTAGTCTATATGAATCCAGCACATATTGTATCATATAATATACTGACTATAATATTTATGTAATTTGTAAAAAAAACAAAAAAACACACAACAGTAAACGTCACCACTAATTCTAACCTAAACTCAACCGCCCTGGGGAAAGAGTAGAGTCATAATCTGTGAGGGAGTCAAACCTCACACACAGTCACACCTACTGCTGAATAAATGAGACTGTGAGAACTGTACTGTAACTTCTGACTGATTTTCCAGTAGTTAGTAACTGAATTCAGTAGCTAACTGAACACAATGATGAGAAGCACCAGTGAGAGCGTTCAGAAGCTCAACACTGGTGTTCAGATAATGAGGCCATGAGAATCTGGGGTGGACATCAGGAAATAGTAATTCACTGTAAAGTTTCCTGAGACAGAACGTAGTAAGTGTGTCTGCTAACAAAGAGGAGAAAAGATATAATGACACACAGCTATTGTTTCACAGACGCATTACTACAAGCAGCACTAGGATTTAGGTTTGCAGTAGTTTGCAGTAAAGTCCAAAAAAAGGGTTTTAGATCAAGAGAAACATTTTACTAGCGTCTGTTCACTTCACCGTCTGCTTAGTGTCATTCAACAACTCTGCTACACCAACTGCCTACAAATAAACATGACCTTTCATCCCTGCCAAAACCAGCTTTTCAAGAAAACTAGCTGCACAGTAATGCTGTGTGTGTGTGTGGGGGAGTCTCTCTCTCTCTCTCTCTCTCTCTCTCTCACTCACACACACACACACACACAATAATCGCTCCAGCTGACGTGCCGTGAGCGCTGGTGTTGAATGGGGCCCCTCACAAAGCGGAAATGAAACGTTCTCACGCGAGCTCCTCGTATGTGGGCGGAGTTTCTCTGCTGTGGAATTCTCTTTCCTGCTTCACTGCATAAAAACTTCTGAGAAACTTCAGCGTGTTCACTGCGACTACAGCCTGCCGCCAGCATGAGCCAGACACCACCAATAAGCGTGATGAAGGCCAAAATGGAGCAAGCGGCCAAGACAAAAGATGAGGACAAACTGTACAAGCGAGATGGAGTTCTGTACTCCACAATCCTGAGCCCTCCACAGACGCTGGACAAGTTAAAAGATCTGGAAGCCAGAGCAGATGACGTCATTCTGGTTGCTTATCCTAAATGTGGTAAGTAAATCTATTCGTTGTTTTGCAAGCTAGTCCAGATTTCAAAAGTAGTACAGAAGTTCAGAAGTGTGTTAGAGAAGCGAGATGAGAACATGACTCTGTTAAGCTTTACATCATTTAAATGTACAAATGTTGCAATGCAGCAATAAACTGTCACTGTTTAAACAGCCTCACATGACCTGATGCTTCACATTACACACGTTTTCCTTACAATTCTTACATAATCAGTGAGTTCTGCTTCATGTCAGCACAACTTATGCAACACTGTGTGGAATAAAGCAGTTCGGTAAATCTGAGTTAATACACAATCAGAACACACTGAAACGTGACAGTTTACTCTATACAACCGAATTGTTTTCTCTGTTGGTTCTGCTAACTCTCTGTTTGTTTCTCCTGTATATTGTTCTGATCAGGGTTTAACTGGATGGTCGCAGTCTTGCGCAAAATCATGAATGCCTCCACTGGGAAGAACGAGGCGCCGCCCGACAGACCTCCTCTGATAGAGTTTCTACCTCCAGATGTTCAAGAGGTCCGAAACAAATCCAACAATCCCCCGACCGCTGTCACCCACACAAACCAAAACATACATTCAGTGTAACACTGTACATTCAGCCGAGCTCGTGTCACGCTGTACATTCAGCCGAGCTCGTGTGACACTGTACATTCAGCCGAGCTCGTGTAACACTGTACATTCAGCCGAGCTCGTGTAACACTGTACATTCAGCCGAGCTCGTGTAACACTGTACATTCAGCCGAGCTCGTGTAACACTGCGTTTGTCTTGCAGAAACTGTCAGAACTGCCTCCACAAAGACTTCTGGGAAGTCACCTGCACCCTGACAACATGCCTGCCTCTTTCTTCACCAACAAATCAAAGGTCAGAAACAATGAGAGCACTTCACACAACATTACAAAGGTCACAAATACAACACACACAGCAACTACCGTAAAAACCCATTCTTACAGTACAGTGAAATAGTACAGTACAGTTTAAAATGTGGATAACCTGGGGGACTAAACTGAACTCTCTGAAACTATCAAAAGATTCCTGCATTGAACTTTGATCTTCAAGAGGTTTTATGAGACTGACCTCGAGACCTTCAGGAACGTTTAAAACCTCACCAATCAAAAAGCTTTTAGCATATGTAAGAAATGACCGACAGCCTCTAAACAGATTCCACTGCAAGCTCATCCCTCACACTGCTTAATAATCACATTCACACTGACACACACATCTCACACAGATATGCAGAGCAAGTGAAACTGATTTAATTAACATAAGAAAGCAGCTGAGAGACACGTGTCTGTAATTAGCAGAGAGAGACAGAGAGAGAATCAGCCTCCATTCATGTGATCACACCTATGACAACATCAACATGTGAGAACAGAAGACATTACATTACATTACATTTACATTACAGCTGGAGAAACAGTAACGCTGATACTGACCCCTGAACCCTGACAAGCTTTATGTACTTTCTCTCTAAGACACTATAATAAACTTCTTCAAAAATGAACAGCAACATCATTTTTTAAAAAGATGACAGTAAACCCAGACAGTGGAAGACAGTGAAACTCAATATGTACCTTTGCTCCTGATTAAATCTCAGGCTATTAATTATAATAATGATTATAATAATTAATAATAATTAAGTGTCACATTTTGATGGTATAAATGAAGAAGGATTCAGTTTTTTTGAGATAGATCAAGTCTGTGTCCTCTGGCATTATTTTATCATGTTTGTTCTCAGAGGTGTAACTGCTGCATCTTATGATTCCAGATTCTGGTTGTGTTCAGAAACCCAAAAGACACACTCGTCTCCTACTTCCATTTCATGAACAAAAACCCGGTTCTGCCCAGCGCTGAACCATGGGACAAATTCTACTCCGAGTTCATGGCTGGAGAAGGTCAGAGAAACTCAGTGAACTATCATTTAAGTGAGATACTGTAGAGAGGTCGACACACTCATGTGTTTGTGTTCTTCAGTTCCCTGGGGGTCTTACTTTGATCACGCGCTCGCCTGGGACAAACGAATGGACGATCCAAACATCATGATTGTGACATATGAGGACCTCAAACAGGTGACACACACTACATGCAAACAACACGCTGTTATCCAAACCCAACATAGTTGTGTACTAAATCTTTTCTAAACAAATTAACTTACGCTTGGACTGAAAATTTAAACCTACAACATTCTAGTATTCAGAGAATATAAGACTTACACACCCGTAAGACTTCAGGTCTGTTAAAACCGTTCAGGTGAAGCTTGTTTAAGCCAATGTTTAACTTTCCCTTTATAGTCTGAAATTGAGTGTAATTTCTTCATTGACATTTGATCTGCAAAACTGAAAGAATCTCGTGCTGTCTGTCTTATCTCAAATCTCACCGTCTCGACATCTGACTGTTGACACAGAATTTATCAGATGGGGTGAAGAAAATCTCAGAGTTCTTCGGCTTCCCGCTGACAGAAGAGCAGATTAAGAGCATCGCTGAGGAAAGCACCTTCAACGCAATGCTGGAGAACTCACATAAGTCTCACGGAAACATGGGCTCCATCTTCTTCAGGAAAGGTGAAAAAATCAAACATGACAGCACACACATCAGCAGATGAACAGACTGTTGAAGGACAGGAACGTTCAGACTGGACTGTAACTTTGTCAAAAATAAAAACACACAATATGACACGCAGTAAGAGTTGTCTTACAGCTGTCTCCAGTTGAGATCTGAAAGAGATTTACTGCTGTGTTTTATAGGTGAGGTGGGTGACTGGAGAAATCATTTTACTGACACTCAGAGCAAAGAGATGGACCAACTCTACCAGACAAAACTAGCTGGAACTAAACTAGCATCTCTGCTTAAGTATGACCTTCACTGCCAATAAACCAGAAGATTTTGAAGGGATACACTGTCACTTACACGGGCAGCTAATCATAAACATTAACCGTTTTGATATTTTGTTTATTAATAAATACTATGACTCTCAATGAACTGTATTTGCTTATAAACGCACTTTGTCATTAACTCTTACAATGTGAATATGTTTAACATTAAAAACCTCAGAAGTGACGACAACTCGACTTCATTCTTTCCCAAAATAATCTACTGCTAATGTTTACCACTAGTTGGCGCTAGTGAATCCAACAATCCCTCTGTGAAAAATGTTATTTAAAGCACTGATTCTCAACTGACGGGTCATGAGGCAAAACCAGATTACAGGTCAGTTCTGACAGTGTCACAGATAGCAGAGGAGAAGCAATGCTTACTAGTCATTTAAACATGAAATATGACAGCTACAAACCCAACATTCAAAGGGAGAAAGACACTTCACCATATATTTTCCTGTTGATGTCAAAGGTTGTGCATCAAACAAAATACTGTTGTGCAAATTTTGTTGATGTAAATTTCTGCCTCCTAATGAGCTGATGATGGGAGTCATTCGTGTTAAATACAGTAGATACGTGCAGAGCGATGTGTCTCCAGGGGTGAAAATCACTGCTGTATATTGACCATTCAGCTGCGGTTTACAGTCGGACTGTTTTTACAGGATCTCACTGCCTGTTGTTTTAATTCAGATTCCAGCATCTATTTCCTGTCATACAGGAAATAAAAGGTTATTTACACCAATCCAATCAAGTCCAATAAAATAATGTGACAATCAGATGTTTATTTTCATCTGCAAAGTGCCACTGATTTGATTCCTATTAATTCCCACTAAAAACTAAACAAGTAAAACCGCTGAAGAAAATATTTGGCGCAGTGCATTTTGGCAATACAGTTGTGTTTACTGTACACAGTTTACATACAACATATACTGCAGAGACATCTGGACAAACAGCAGTGATGGTTTCTGTGGTGTGTCTCACTTCTGAAATCTAATGAAGTCTAATGACTGCAGAGTGTTGAAGAGGACAGCAGGAGATGATCCCTACATGAGCAGCACTTCCTGAAACTGCCGCACGTCCAAAACAAGACAAGCAGGAAATGTAGAAGAATGCTCATATCCCAAAGACATCACTCAAATCCAGTCGAATCCAGTTAATACAGAATAATTAACAACGCAATGGAGAAAACACATCCACAATATAAAGAAAACTATCATCTAAATGTACAAAACCCAGTTCAACATACATTAATGCTACGCTCTATTAAGGGTTATATTATAGTTGACTATTTTGTTTGGGTCTGCTACTTGTAAGGCCGACACCCTGTATGTCACACAAACAATATTTAACACACTCCACACATGGGAAACTATGATGTCTGAAAATGCTGTCTACTGAGGGCACTCACAAGTCATCTATAATCACCGCATGTTCCTCAGATGCAAATCACAGGTCTGATTCATCAGTGAACAGACACCTGAGGCATCATACTGAGGTCATACAGAGAGAGAAAGACCACACGGATCTCCAGCATCTTCTGAGGAGTTCCTGTTACAAACAGATTCAAAGTTCAGATAGGTAGAAAACAAATCAGAACTGAAATGTTTTCTCAGGTCTTGTTTGTATCTCATACATCACTGTCAGCAGTTATTGTACAGCGATTACGGGCCTACAGAGAAATAATCCACTGCTTCAGCCAGCAGAACAGATTCATATGTCAGAAGAACTGCCCTTTTCACAGCCGATTCACTCGCTGTCTGTGATGAATCAGAAAGTCACAAAAGAACCGCCAACCAGCCATTGATCTCCATTTCAATCTTTTTTCTATGCTTATTTTAGACTCTACCATATTCATGCGCTATGGTACAACTGTACACCCTTCAAAGACTACATTTCATTCAGTGACCTCATCAAATAAATGATCAGCAGACATCAACACAGGACATGAGAGAAATAATCAGAAGAACCGTTTCAGCTGAATTATTCAGAAGTTTTAGTTTGAGTTCATCGGTTCATGACTTCAGCGAAAGAGCACTACGTTATTTTGACCAAAACAAGCAAAAACAGGCTTGGCTCATCAGAAGAGGTTCTTCATTAGCGTCTAATTCAGTCTCTGGTTTGTCTACTGCTGTAATGCAGAGATCTGGTCTGACTGTCCCTCAGATACAGCTGCAGGAAATGAGGCCCTCAGAGAGCCATTACAAACTCACAGCCCACCATCACTGCACAGTGTGTGTGTGTGTGTGTGTGCGCGCCACAGGAATCCAAAGACATGAGTAACACACTGAAGAAAACATCTCAACACCTGCAATCCATCCATCACAACATCACAATCCAGCATTTACATGCTCACAAAACAACACAAAACATCAACTGACAGAAGTCACTGTTATTCTTCTGCCTTTATTTGTCAGACAAATAAAACCTCATATACTTTTTTACTGAGATCAGTGTTGTCTCTAAAGAACTGGGATGGGCTTTTTTTTACCTAAAGTAAAAAGAAAACTACCAAATAACCACTCAGAACACCCTGGCAACCACATAGCAACACATTGACTTTTTAGGACACCCTAGTAACCACATAGCAATGCCCTGGCAACCAATCACAACACCCCTCAGATTTTCTTCACCAAATGCAAACATGTAGTTTATGTATTTATGAGTCTGTTACAAACATGTTTATTTTATATCGTTTATGCTCTTGGTGTATAAATGTCTGTGTGGAATGGGTGAAGTGTTGTACTGTACACTGAGCGCAATACAGCGCGTGTGCAGAAATACTGCGCTGTGATATTAGATTAGCAGACCTGCAGAATTCTGTAATATGATTGACTGATGATTCTGTAATGACTGTGATACATTCCCATCACGTCATACTGCCCAATCTAATGAAGACACCGAGTTACACCCGCAGACCTTCAGCTCTGAAACACAGACATTTCCTGGAAACCTCGTTTCAGACGTCCACACACATGCAGAAGAACACACTAACAGAATGTACTCAAGACACTGTGTGAAAACCTTCAAACAAACATCAGAAACACACGCAAAATAAACAGTGAGAGTTTCTGCACGTAGCAGAAATGTGTTGCAAAATGTCTGTGTTTATCTAAAGCAACAGACTGATCAAATCAAAACACTGGAGATTTCTCAATCAAATAATTTGGGTGCTTTCAGACACATCACTGCTGTTTTACACAAAACATAAATACATGAATACATGCAGAATGTTTACTGAAGGTTAGAAGCTCTGCTGATGGCGATGAGTACCAATGAGCCCGTACTGAAGTTTAGTAATAAATTAACCTTCACAACCCTGGTGACTTTTGAAGAACAGATACTGTACCAACACTACAGTAAAGCTGAAATGAGTCATAAGACATCATTATTCTTCTGCAGTAATAATATATAAAACTGAGACAGTTTCATCACAACTCGTGTGATTCAGCTTCATTCTCAAACACACATGATGGTAGTTTGACCAGCAGATGACCGAGCGCTGGCGCCCGGTCGGGCTTCATGACGCAGAGCAGACGATGAGAGACTTCAGCAACGTGAATAATCAGGTGAATAAAAGCCTGAAGTTCAGGAGAGAGAGAACGAGACGTCGCAGAGCTCGAGCGCTGAGCTGCAGGAAACAACAGTTCTTACATACAGGTGTAAGCGAGGAACATCTCCACACGCGGTGAGTTTCAGAACTAATATTAATAGTCTCATGTCGTTTGTATTCTTACATAAATATAAATCAAACGTCAATATAAATACATCTACTAATATTTGAAATAAAATGCTTCTAACTTCTGTAAACTCACTGTATATGTTTGTATCTTTACGATTAAAAGAAAATTGAAATAAGCTAAAAACTTAAAGATGCAAAAAGATACAGTGACCAGTTCATAAAAACTATATAATGAATTACATAGCCTGCATTTCTTGATAGTAGCAACAGGAACTGAATGTGAGCATGAACTAAACGTGTTTTCTGATCTGCAGACAGACATGTCTTCACTCAGCTGTGCTCAAATGCTTCTCCTGATCACCATCTGCAGCATTTTCTGCTGCAGGACTCTCGCATTACCTGCGATCTCTGCATATCCTGACATCAGGTGAGAAGAACATGCTTATTGATACATGTTCTCAAATCTTTGACATTTCTTACAAGGTTTTGCATTAATAGTTTAATGTAGAACTATAGGTACCCAAATGACCTTTTCTTTGCTTTTTGGTTCATTACATGCTATTTTTAACATGCTATTACAATTTTAAACTTCTCAAGCATTCTGGAAATATGTTTTTAAAACAAAGATCACTGCACGGTTTCATTTGAACTACATTTTTATTTATTTAAACTGTAACGTATATAGTTGATGTATTCATTTGTGTAGTTCTTAGAAAACAATAAATAGTTCATGACACAGTCCTGATTCATAATTTCTGTAATATGTTGTTATTTCTCTCTAGATCTGACAGTCTTGATGATGATGAGGAAGACGATTGGACAAGAGACCCATCACTGCAGGATCTGGAGACGTTTAAACTCTTGTATGAAATCGCAAACACAGTTGAGAGGTACAGAAACATGTCTATATCATTCAGCGCCATCAGACATTATACATTTATTTTTGAAGCAAGTATTCATCTATTCTAAGAATAAATGTGATGAAAATATATTTTTTGCGGGAAAAAAATCCTTCAAATTTACCACAGGGGTTATAAATTAATTTCAGACCATCGAGACACGCTGACGGACTGTTCACAAGTGGATACAGTAAACTGCTCGGTCAACTGTCGGCCAAAGAATACCTCGAGTCCTTACTGGCCAAAAGAGTCAGGTGACATTTATATGCACAGTAAAAATCACAAGAACTATTTACCTTAAATTAAAAGAAAGAAATCAGGAAACCATTTTCAGAATGACGTACATTAGTGCTGATGTTTTAATAACTGTGTGCTGAACTGTGAATGTGCTGAACATCACAAGCTCGTGTCGTATCTGTTGTGACGGCTGATTGAATTAAGCTTTTAATCAGGAGAAGCTGAGTAAACAGAGTATGAGGTCATTTCCTGTCTGTGTGTGGCAGTGATGAACTGGGTGTGGAGCAGATGCCCGTCAAACGTCACTCAGACGCCGTCTTCACAGACAACTACAGCCGATACCGCAAACAGATGGCAGCCAAGAAATACCTCAACTCAGTGTTAGCGGGAAAACGGAGGCAAGCAGCTAAATTATTACTGATTACACTCGCTAATGTTACACCTAACCTGAACTAAAGCTGTGCTGTTACTTTTCTGCGTGTCAGACTTACAAACAACAACTCACAAAACATTCACAGCTGCACAGCAGATCACACAAGACATCAGATCCAAAACACAGCAAACTAAAACACTCAGAACACCCTAGCAACCACATGGCAACATGTTAGAAACCACTCAGAACATGATGCGCACACACAAGCATCACTCACAGTTTGTCCTGTATTGTGGTCTGATTCAGTAATCAATCACCTCTCTTTTTTAGGTGATCAGACACATGATCAGACACTACCTATACTGTTTACCTGTAAGTGCACTTGACTGCACATGACAACATTACATCAGCACATCTCTATTAATGAACATGCTGTTATAAGCTCAGAAATGTTTCCTGTTGTTTCTCCACCTGCAGGTAATGGACAGCACTGCTTCACACTCTGTGACATCATATAATCACGCTTACAGATGTTTCCTGAGCTCGGACAGATATATAGCAGTAACACAACTCAATCCTAACCACACAAAGCACTTGGATAAATATAAAACACACATTTGTTGCTGAGATTTCATAGTTAATGTCGTTGTGTCCACATTTTAACTGCACTCATTCTTGATAACTGAAATTCAAAGAATAAAAACAGTTTGTAAAAATTATTTTGTGTATCACTGTTATTTTTGATGGTTAATTAGTAATCTGATTCTGTGGTATAACCATAACCCTCCAAAACAAACGAGAAGACAAAAGTGAGAAGACAAACAATCTTGAGAAATTACTACACACAACATGTAATAATCCCAATATTCAGACAGCAGGACGTCCTCTCTGATTAGACAGCTTTCACAAACACAGAGAGACTCTTTGGATATTTTTTTTAATTTTTTTACTCTATTGGATATTCTTTGACAATTATGTTTAAATTCAGATAACTGAAATTCAGAACTGATTCTAGCTGTTAAATTTCTGTGTTTAACATCAATAGACAGAAATAATTGTGGAATAATTAGACAGAAGGCAAGATAGAAAAGCAACACAACATGCATGTTATGCAAGTATTTTAACTGAATTTCCTAGAAATAAAGTACACAAGTTCTTCAAATATTTAACAAGTACCAAATATTCAAACACTACTGGTAATACAAAACTATTCACCTGATTGGCTAGAGCCTCTTGCTGGAGGCGGGACTCCTCCTGGGCTTTCTCCAGTGCCAGGCTCAGCTCTTCATTCGCCTGCACCTCTCTGCTTAACGCTCATTATCAGCCAATCAGAAAAGACAAAGAAGATCCATGGCCAACTAAAGTGATATTGTGACAGTGACCAAGTCTGTATACGTTTTAAGAGAATGCACTTGAACTGTCCAGGGCTGCTTCTAAACTGCGGTTCTTCTCCTTTAAACTCCTCATTGCTGGTCCGCAGTCTGCTCAATTCAGTTACTATAAATCTATACAACACTCATTTCTAAGGACTGAAGGTCCC
>JAZGTI010007082.1:0-22269 GCA_036877585.1 Botia kubotai | reverse complement strand
CGTTCACATCAGCTCTCACTGCAGGCTCGTTCACATCAGCTCTCACTGCAGGCTCGTTCACATCAGCTCTCACTGCAGGCTCGTTCACATCAGCTTTCACTGCAGGCTCGTTCACATCAGCACACATGCTAAACTTCAGCGTGCTGTTGAATAGCCAGACCTTTAATTATAAGCACAAAGCCTGGACCGCTCCACAGTTTATTCTGACCAATCAGAATCTCACACTTCCGACCATTATTAAACCAACCAATCACAGCTGTTCACTAAACAGATTGTGGGCTGTCCATCTGTATACCACATACAGCTGATTAAAGTAATTAATTAGTAAATAAACAGGTCAGCACTTGTCCTTTATCCACAGCAGTTCTTGGAATGACACGGTTGGTCATTCTTACTGTCTTTAAACAGGAATGTTCTGGTTCATGCTGTTTATTGCGCCAAATCACTGCCACCAAAAATGTGTACTTTAGGGCCATTACAATGAGTTGAATTTTGACAATAATTTCATTGTCATGTTGTTTAAATACGTCACAGGTAGTAAACAGTACATCTGGTTAATGAGTACTGTAAGAGGAAAATGTGTCATAAAAATACCACATAATTCTACAATCCAAAAACATCACCGGCCATAAGCTTAAGATGAAACCCATATCTGATCCTGGATCAGCCCATCCTCCTCCTGATGTATAGAGCTCCTGTATGCTCCAGAGAACCCTCATAGTGAGTGAGTGAGTGAGAGAGAGAGAGAGAGAGAAAGAGAGAGAGAGAGTCCCCAAAGAAAAATGTGTTGCTCTTTTTCAGGATGCTTCTTTAAAATATAAAGTTCGTTCCAGATTTTTCCTTTAAAATCCCTGAAAATAACAGTAGACAGAAGTGAGTCAGTTGTGTTCTGCAGTAAGAGTGCAGAGCTGTGATTAATGTGGGTGGCCCAGCACAGAGAGTTTGGTCCTGAAACCAAAGCTCGTACTGAAATCATATTGCAGCAAAAGCCACTTATTTGCTCTTCACTTAATCTCACTGACAGGAGAAATAATGTTGTTCAATTTTAGTGGAGAGATATTGAGATCTTAATTATGATTTTTCTCTCCTGTGGATCAACACAGAGCAAGAACAACAAGAAGTGACAGAGAGAGAGAGACAGAGAGAGAGAGTTGAGCGAGATAAAGAAAATGAGTTTGGAGACACAACATGGGCATGTTCAGGTCAGAAGCAGAGCACAACCCATGAGACCCTCAAAATCTGAACATTCAGAGATGAAATGATTGAATCTCATTATCAGAGCTGAGAAATGTGCTGATGATTACACACTGACTACACTGATAAACAGAGAGAAAACTGGAGGTCAAGGGTCCAGTTATGTTCTGCATACTATTTTAAACAGTATGTGACCGAGTACGCAATGATAAACATTTCAAATAGTACATTATTCTCACATGACCTCACAGCAAGCAGTTACCATCACAAAAATGTTTCTTTTGTATTTCTGAATTACAAGTCAATGATAAAGTGTCTGATTACTGACTGCAGCTAAATCACTCTGTTCATCACACTGGAAACAAGCTGGAGTGAAGCATGTGCATTGTGGGATACAGTACTGAATTCATATACTGACAAAATGTTGACATGTTGTTTTCATTTGTCGCTCTCGAGTCAAACTTAAGTCAAAGATAATGACCTAGAAACTTCACTGGAAATATCAAAAACAAACTCAACAACACAGATTTTTTTAACAATGGTGTAAACATTCTAAACACGAAAGATATAAAAACAAAGTAGATTCAAATAAAACACGATCTAGATTCTTACACTATCTGAAGACATTATTTGTATGTGCCGTGACACAATGTCCCACTGGACATTTAGCAGAAGTCAGACTCTCCTCATCTTACTGCACAAGCTCTAGTTGTGTTTTGTTCTGTCCCGCCTGTATTTTCACTCCACATCATTAAAAAGTTCTTTCTCTTTATTGTGCTTTAAGTTCTCAGAGCTGCTCATCCAGAGAGCAAAGAGCAGAAATTCACAGGATTTGTGTCACTGGATTATTAGCCTGAGTGCTCCTCTCACAGTTTAATATGTGCAAAGCTAACTGGGTTATAAAACTGGCCCTGACCAGATGAAACTCTTCATATATGAACTGTGAAAGCACATGAAGAGAAAGAAATATTTGTGGGTTCATCTGCATCGAGAAACAGACATGAGCGCATCTGCGTGACATCTGTTCCTTACACACAAACAGCAAACAGCAGAAGTCATTGTGGTACATCAATTGTTTTGGCTTAAAGAAAGTGAATCATTTGGAGAATAAAAGAGTTTTGCTCCTCAGTGCTGAAGAGGGCTTGATAAGTTCTGCTAGTTTCATTGCTCGTACTCTCTGCTGACCTCACACTTCCAGTCGAATCTCTCTGCACTAATCAGTATAAGTGTAAAGTGCTCGGAGACTCTGAACTGTCAGCTACACACAGACTCCATATCATATGTCATGAATTATTTATGCATGCAAATTAAGAGCGTCAACATGCATACACAAACCTCTTCCATACACACTTCTTTACAATGAAAACCCTTCATCTGTTTTCTGAGGAAAATGATTCACGCGTCAGACACTCATGTTAACAGCTCATGTTTCGCTCTTCTGAACAAGTTCTTACTCAAACTGAAATGGGGGCAGTTGTGGCCTACTGGTTAGTGAGTTGGGCTTGTAATCAGAAGGTTGCTGGTTCAATTCCAGCACTGGGGGGTTGCAACTGAAGTGCCCTTGAGCAAGGCACCTAACCCCCAATTGCTCCCTGGGTGCAGTAATGTGCTGTTCCGGGTGTGTGTTCATGACTTGCAGTGTGTGTTCACTCCTCACCAGTGAAGGGTTAAATGCAGAGGTCACATTCCAGGTATGGGTTACCATATCTGACAAATAGGTCACTTTAATTTTTAAATTAAAATGTTGGTCATGATGTCTTTGGTAATGTGGAAATGATATCGGCCCACACTGGAGATCTGTTTCAAGTTTTCAGTTTCAATACATATAGATTGAAATGTGTCCATTTTTATGTTATACTGCAATACTTCTATCACTGTGAGTGAACTTCATGTAGGTCATTGGGTCACTCAGTGTACACACTGTCAAGCTTTTAAAGCATGGCTCTGTTTGCTCTCTTCAGTGGAAGATGGGGGAGTTGATCCTCATTTTTTTTGCAGTTCCCTTTTCTAGGGAAGTTTGCAAACTATAAACCTCTGCAGTTTTAAATAACAGCAACAAATTCAACTTGTCAAGTGCAAAAAAAAAACACCATTACAAACGTTCTGAACAAAAGGATGTAGTGCTTTAATTATTAATATCGAGTCCTTTACAAATATTCACTGTACAGCAGCCATTTGTATCCAGACTTCATGGATGCAGTGAGTCATTACACATTCATCTGACATGTGGAGACTGAGATGAGACAGTTTTGAGATATGATCTCTCGATCATCTCCTCAAGCAGAAATCAGATTCTCAGTTAGAGATTAAAAAGTGTCTGACACTCAACAAGTGTTTAAAGTTCCAGTGAAGCGTTTATCTCACACACTTCTAATCAACACATCGCCATGTTTTCACAAACACTAGCTTGTTCACTTTCAGTTCAAGTCCAGGTCACATTTCTTCTAAAAAACAGAGAGTATTTGCATAAAGAAAATAAATGTCGTTTTCTCAGAGCATTAAGATTGTTAAGAACTGAGTCCGTCTCCTGACAGCAAGACATTTCCTGGGCAGATTCTCACTGCCGTAACGCAGCAGATTCTCATTCTCAACACTGATTTTTCTCAGATTCTGATTACTGTAATACAGTTAACAACACTGTCATGCTTACAGGATTTAAATAAATACAATCATGATGCTCAAATACTTTACAGTGTAAACCTTCTGTCACGTTACAGTAATATGAATGAGATTTCTCTGCATTACAGCAATAAAAACTTGAGTGGAAAATGATTTTAATTGTCACAGAGAAACATTGTTGCAATGCAAAAATCATCATCAGTAAAAGCAGCTGAAACGTCCAATCAGAGCTGCTGACTTCAGAACAATCAGCTGCATCTTTACTGCATCATCTACAGAACACCAGAAAGATTCATAACCTCATCTAGTCCTGAACCCTCAATCCTAAACCGAGCTGAACTAACATGTTAAGTGTTCGTTTACCATATAAACTACTAACTGTTTCTTCAGGGGTACTAAAAAAATCTTATTTCATTGTCTTGCTAAAGAGAAGTTTCCTTTAAGTGTGTGTGTGTGTATGTGTGTGTGTGTGTGTGTGTGTGTGTGCGCGTGTGTCAGTCTCTGGCTCGTGGTGGTTGGTAGTACTGTTGTGTTGGTCGTGAGTGGCGAGGTTGTCCGTCTCCTCCCCGTCGAAATTCTAGAGAATTCTGGTAATAAACCTCTTCATCTTCCTGCAGAAGCAGCACAAGAGAGCTGAAGTTCACACACCACACACACAACCACACAGCTGCACACAACCACTTCTCATCCTGTGTCATTACCAGAACGCCTCTCATTGGTCATTTCATTATTAATGATAAGAGATTTTACCACTTTAAAAACTTCTGAATCAAAACCTGCAGGCTTTCCTTTACTGTCTAATGTCCACCAGCACCGAGCTATCACACGAGTAACAGCTACATTCTACACTCCAAAAAAACTAACAAATCACCTGATAGTGAGATATTTTTGCCCCCCTGAAATACCTATTTTACCCCTTATTGCCCAACCCCCCACAGCTTTAATGTAGTAAGCTACTAGAGGCTTGTGGTGTACATAACTAGTCTTCTTGAATGGTTGTGTGGATAACTAGTTTTGGAAGTGTAGATGTTACAGTGTTAAAGGAGGGGATTTGAAGAAGAGCTGAGGAAGATTCTGCTCACCCAGTCATCCGCATGCACTGGTTTGATGTTGTGAAGTAAAACCTCTTCACAGTTGCCATAGTCACTGAACACAACGACCGCTGTGGAGCCGGACGGATGGACCGCATTGATCCTCGCCCGATAGAACTGAAGAGAACACACAGCAAATAACACTGTCCTCACATGTCCTCACATATCATAATCATAAGAGATCGTCACATACAGAAAGGTATAGGAGCAAAACAGCCTGTTTATTTCTTAATGTTTGAAATGCTAGTTTACCCACCTTATTATCCTCCCAGTAAAGTGCTAGACACTGGTCACCAGATCTCCAGTTAACTTGAACATTTGTGTCTGTTGTGTGTGTTGGTTCTCTTGGATCTTTGATTGGGCCTGATCTTTTCTTGGGGGCGGACTTATGCGTGTTGCTGTGTTTCTGAGGCGGGGCTGTGGATTGTGGTTTGAGTGGACCAGTGCGTCTGTGTTCTGAATCTCCATTATGGAGGTGGACATTTGAAACTACGCCTCCTTTGACAAACAGACCTGATCCACCATCATCTGTACAGTCTTTGTGTACGGCTGTGCCGCTTGCTGCGTCCTGGGTGCGATCAAAGCCGCGTGAACTGGGTTTCTCGGACCTGTTCTTCTTTCGGTTGTTGGGCTCATATCTGCTTTTAGGATCAGAGTCCAGCACAGCAGAACTGGACGGTCTGGGGCCAGATGGGCCATTTGCTTGCTTTTTTCTAAATGAAGGAGGATCCGATCTTGCTGGTCCATTCTGCTCTTTCCATCCACCATTATGAGCTTCCTGCTGGAAAACCTTTGACCCCTGATGGATGTTCCCAGAAGAACCCAGTTGTTCTCTTGACCTCCCTGCAGAAGATGAGTTTGAACTTTTAGCATCTCCACTGTCATTTCTCCATTGCTCGGCCCCTCCCCTTCCTGTTCTCTCTCCATCCCTCCACTTATGAGGCACGGAGAAGGTTGCTGGGCTGGGTTTAGGAAAGTCTCCTCCATCTTTTTGGAATCGTGGAGGTCTGTCGTTTCTCTGTGACCCTTCTTCATTTCGTGGAGGATGTTGTTTGGGCTGAGGGACATCTCTCATCATCTGATCAGTGTTGGTGAAGTTCATCTTTGCTTGATGATCTTGTTGTGAGGGCTGGATCTTAGACTCTAGAGGATTAACAACAAAACAAAACCTGTCAGAACTTAGGCTGACATATAACTTAAAAATACACAATTTGTTAAGCATCTGATATTAGTATTTACGTATGTGCTTTAAAGTGGCTTATTGTTATTTTATTCAGAAGATCCATCATTTCCACCTAACAGCCACTGCTGTCACAGCAGATTCAAAATGTTTCATGCAGGAAGTAAAGCAGTGTAACAATCTAGTTCGTTATAAAAAGAGAAATAAAATGATTTTATTTTAATAGATGAAAAACACATAAAACATCTTCATGCTCAGACAGATGACATAAAGCTTTGTGGAAATGAGTTTAATGACACGTCTTATTATGAGACTTAACCACCAAATAAAAAGTACATTTCAGTCACAATTTTACATCTCTAGTTAATATATTCATGAATATATTGTGACTATTATTGTGTTGCTCAGCCCCAGTTAAAGAACTGTGTTTTACAGGAGAAACGTGTTAGTGTGTTTTATGGGTCAAAATGTATTAAACCGACAGTGTGTTATATGTGAAACTAGAGCAGCAGTGTGTTTTAAACTTATTCTAGAGCTCTGTGCTGGAGGACACATGTAATGGAAACATCAGCAGGTAAAAACGTAAAGATTTTTCCAGAAATGACTCTGATATGTCGAGCTTCCAGAAGGACTAAATAACTCGCTAATGTCACAGTACACTTCAGAAGAACAAGTGCAGTCAAAACGAGCCAAACGTGAAGGACAAACATTAGCCCTGTGTGTTTTCTCCTGAAGCCATATGTCAGGAGAGCTTACCAGCCCGAGAGATTTATCTAAAGCTGACTAACAGAACTGTCTTCATTTGAGACCGACCATCTGTTTACACAGTTCTGCAGCTCAGTCTGAGACTTTAACATAAGAAGAGATTAAAAACAATGATACCAAGCTTATTCTAGTTACATGTGCAGTAAAAAATGTACTGAAGTAGAAATATCACAACACAACAGGTGAGTAGAGATGAATGACAGTCAGTAAAGCCCATCACAGGTGATTGAGATCCTGACAGGAAGCAATAATGCCCAGCTGACTGTAAATGATTCTGTGGCTTTATGACGACATGTGGAGTGATTCCAGAGACATGTTGCCTGGGACAATGATCAGTTACGGTCATTTAAGGGTCTTTGGGATTGTTAAACTGTGTAAATGAAGCATCATCCACAGAAAATGACGAAAATTTCATTCATTTTACCATCAATAGAAAATGTTCCCATTTTTGACTCTAGGAAGTCGAAGAGTGTGCTCGGTGCTGAAGGTCTTCCTCCAGCCTCCTCTTCCTCTCCCGGTCTTGACCGCCCACGTCCTCCACCTTTTCCTGTCGTCAAATGAATGAACCACATTACAAGAAAAGACATTTCACAATAACACACAATCACAACAACCTACAAGCATGTTTTGTGCAGAGTAAATTAAACAGTCATTTAAAGAAGAACTCAAAAGTGTGAATTGTTGCCCTTTGTTTAGAATGAAAGTTTTGTTGCTTTTGGTAAATTGTAAACGGCGAGTGCAGATGAATGCAGCTGTACCTCCCGCTGGCTGGCGGCTCGGCTCGCTCTGACCCATCCTCGATTGGTTGGTTCTGGTGAGCAGGGAGTTGAGAGCCATCTCCATGTTATTATTATTGTCCAGAAGGGCCTGTCGGGCTGCTTCTCTGTTAAAACCCATTTCCATGATGTTCCTCAGAGCTCCTTCATCCACCTTCACAAAAACAACAGACACATGGACCATCAAAAAGCAAATGAAGATGAGTGTGAGGATTAAAGTGCCTCAGAATCCAACATGCTAATTAAAGAACAACACAGGCTTAAAAAACACACTGAAAGACTGTTAACATGCCTCTCACCTGAAATTTTACTTAAAATGATCAATTCAAGGTGTTAGATTCTCAGTGAACATCAGTCTCCAGTTTATCCAAAAAATTCCTTCTCTACCCGCATAACAGAGACATAATGCCACATAATTATGAATAAAAGCTCACAGCACTAATTTTGTTTTTACTGACCAAAAAAAAACTCTCCAGAAACTTCTGTCTCACTTTTCTGTTTTACAACTTCTGTGTGCACCAACACAACTTTATGATCATTTCTGTTACGATCTATCACCATCAGACACGTAATGTACTATTGCAGCGGATGTTTCATCTTACATGTGATCAGTGGGGTTCAGTTCACACTCAGTAAATCATTTCTGTATAGACTTCAGTGTATCTCATAGTGCTCGATATGTTTTAGTCATGTAATACTACCAGAAACGTTTAGACACAAGAAGTAATTAAAAATGTGCCACTGCAGAATATTTGCGTGGGGTCTTCTCACTCTTTAACTGCATTAACAGTTCATTTCCAGAAGAAAGACAAAAGACGACAATCTTTGCCATAATGATTCCCACCAAATCTCTGTAAACTGCTTCAGCTTTATTCTCGGTCCAAGACTTCTCCCTCTCATCTCTCTTGCTCTGGTAAGTGTCTCGGGTCTTATATGTGGAACCTGGATTGGTGAGATTAGCACCTGCGTTTCCTCCACCACCAAACGTACGAGTCTATCCAGAACCCAAAGCAGAAGATGATGCTTTCATTTAAACATACAGAGAAAAGATCACGTTTGTTCAACATTGTAACAATGTCATTTCCTAAATTTCATTAGAGGGGCTGTGCTTTGAAACCTAGCAAGCTGCAGTTAAATCAGCCCAATGTTAGGAATGTACCTACAGTATGATGTACAAAAGTGTTGTTTAGATAGGCAGCTCACTAGGTTTTGAAACACAGCCCAGGTGTCTTCAGGGTGAAGTGTTGAATGATTTATACATCAGAGTTCTTGGATTACATTACATCTGTAAGTACACGCTGAAAATCAAACATTCCTTAATTAAATCCTGCAGAATATTAAGTTTACTGGTGGCCTAAAGACACAGTTAAAAGAATGAACAAATTTAAAGACATGTTGGTTACTTAATCAAGATTTCATTATCTAAAGGTTTATTGCATGGGATGAGAAACAATATTTATTCTGAATACAAACGTCAAAATCACCACTGGAGTTTAATTCTACAATGCAGAACGGCACAAAAATGAGTGTTATTTAGTTTTTTTCTCTGACTGAATCTGGTTTCAGAATGAGGAAGCTTGTGCATGTTTCTGTAATTGTGCAAGCCAGCCAATCAGAATGCATCAGATTCTTTTTAAATTCTTTTTGAAAAAAAATGTGTGTGCACTGTTTATAAACGGTCTTTGAGTATGAAAGCCAGTATGGGTGGGCATTCATCTCTATTTTAAATGATTAAAATAGACTGTTGTGTAAGTACATGACACATCTGATGTGGACACCTCTTTACTCTTGGCCACTTCAGCGATGGCAGCCGTTCTCTGTTTGGCAAACTCATCGTTGTCGTCTGTGGTTTTGATGGTGCTGGTGGTCTGAAGAGTTTTCCGCTGGTCCAGAGCTTTGCTGTCCACTTGCTTCTGATCAGCACACTTCTAAAATTACATCACAACACATGAAACCAGCAAAAGTCATTTAACAGAGAATAACAGAGTAACAAATACAACATAAAGAGCTGATCTGAAACCTGTACAGTAGATACACAAACACCTTAAATGAGTTCTACATTAATGGGTCATGTTGCTTGGCAACCACACCCAGCCTCGAGTTTGGCTCAAGCAAGTATATTGCTTGACAGAATATAAAATTAACTGTAATATAATTGTGACTGTTAAATTAAAACAAGCTATTCATTTAGACCAGGTGTAAAGCCTCATATTAAACAAATTCAGAAGTTCTGTACACTAAAATAATGACAAAAAAAATAAATCATTTTCTGCTATTTTTATTTAATATGCTTTTTGCTTTAATGGAATAACCGTTAACTGAGAGGTAACAGGAAGTGATGGGTGAGAACAGAATGAGGTGATGGGTGAGAACAGAATGAGGTGATGGGTGAGAACAGAATGAGGTGATGGGTGAGAACAGAATGAGGTGATGGGTGGATTTGATCGGGTCACCTGCACATAGGAATGATTAAACTTAAGATACAGAGGTATGTGCATTACTTAGCATGAGTTACCTGTCCAAACGGAACAAATGGAGGAGGTCCACCTTCAGCACCGATGTTCCTCCTGCTGTGTTTGGAGAGACTCTTTTGCAATGAAAGTTAAACATCGTATTAGCGACAAGTTACAATTCTCTGCTCTTCAAGACTGACACTGTACATGAATGTCTAATGTGACTTGTAATTAAAAGATCATCTGTTATAAATGAATCAGGCATCACTGATGAAATGATGGTTACAGAGAAGCTGTGACTTCTGTGTGTTCATCAAAACATCTTTTACAGGAGCCAAATACTGTAACATAATTCATTAATCCCTCAACTACACTTACATATTAATGTCTAGAGATTTCTCAACGAGATACTTCCGCATGTCACTTTTAACATTAGTTTTAAAACGTTTACAGTATGATCTACTAATTACACTAACCCCTTCTTTCAAAGGATAGGACTCCTTTATATAAACAGAGAGTATTAAACAAATATCCTAAAGCTTGATGGAAAACATCCAAAAAACATCCACCTCACCCTCTGCAGCTCCCATTTCTCCATCATGTGATCCACCTCGCCGCCAAGAACTGCAATCTTGGAATCGTCCAACAGCAGAATTCCGTTCTTAACCTGGACGGATCCCAGAAGTTTCACTTTGGTTCCAGGTGGAGTGTTCAGACTTAAAGTGGAGCAGAAATCAATGTGTCTCATGAGGAAATGTCTGAATCATATTCCACCCCAAAATAAAAAAATTATATTAGTCATAAAGATAAAGTCTATTTAAGGACGATGATGGGGACTGTTTTCTTACAACTCTAATTCACAAATGTATTTTTCACATTTTGGCCCACAATACACCAATGATAGTAAGATGTGTGTTTAGTATCACAGCAATGACAACTGAGAGAACATAACCCTAATAATCATCAAAATAACATGAAAAAACAGACTTCATTTTCTTTAAGCAAACCTACTTTCCTATTTCACCTACAATCAGAAATATGAGGGCATCCCGACAGTTTTCAGGAGTCACAGAGAAACGGGTACATTTTCCTCGTTTGGCGTCTGTATTACTTTCCTAAAAGACTCTAAAATTCAGCATTTTCTCATAATTGCTCTTCTCTGCTTTAGTTGCTCCTATTTCCTGCCTGTCAATCAGCTTATGTTCAGAGAGTGTGGGGCATTCGCTGTAAACTGGGATTAAGAACCGCCTGTATGACTTTAATTAAAGATTAAAGAGGGATTGAGAGAGGGAGAGAGCGTTATTTCTCACACGTGCTCTGATATCCTGAGGGGAGCCGTGAAACAGTGAATTTTCCATAATGTGAGTTTATGTCCTCAAACAGTGTCTCTGCATCCTGATCAAATCTGTGACACTCTGCGCTGCAGGAACACACACACACACACAGCTCTGCTCTCCTGCACCGCCCTCAGGAAACTGATCAGGTCTAACTTTCTCTCTCATTACAGACGTCTGAGGACTCACAGCATCAGTGTGTGATGTGAACACCAGCAGCTCTCATTACTGTACAGTTTCTGTTCTGAGACATAAACAGACTTTCATTTACAGGTGAAACGTGTCATTTCAGCACCACCAGCACTACTGAACAAGAAAGCAGAAATCACTTTTACATTGTCTGAAGGGTGCAGAATGTATCGTAGTGATAACTGGAAGCTGTGAGATCAGATGAACAGTGGTTAGTTTCATTCTGACAGGAATGAATAGAGAGAGAGAGACAGAGAGAGAGAGAGAGAGAGAAAGAGAGAGAGAGAGAGAGAGTGGTGGAATAAAAGGGGGTCTGTTCTTTAAACAGGCCAACAACACAAACTCCACCTGTAGCTGCTGGCCGATCACCATGACGATGGCTGATGCCTGGCCAGAACCATAATGCAGCCTGGTGATTGGTGGGGTTTCAGCCAATCAGAAGGTCTGAAACTGGGGTTAAAGGAAGGAGAGGGAAAGCAAAGGGCAGAAAATGTCATCTGAGTTAGTGGAAAGAAAGAAGCTTTACAAGATGACAGAGGGTCTGATTTCATGAGCTGCTGAGGTGTGAAGCAGGAATAACCTTTAACATCAGTCATACTTCAGGGCAAAGCCCTCACATCTCACACACACACACACACACACATCTCACACACACACATCTCACACACACACACACACACACATCTCACACACTCACATCTCACACACACACACACACACACACAAGAGTGACACTTCAAATCACAGTGCTGATTCTCTCTAATGTTCACATAGAGGATGAAACAGAAACAAACACAGATTTACACTGAAGGAGAGACCAGAACAACATCTGGAGACTTAAATATCACAGTAATATGAACCTGGTCTCTTCTGACTGAAGCCAGTGAGCAACCCCTTAGCAACACTCTAGAGATCACCCACAACACCCTAGCAACCACGGAACAACACACTAAAACACTCAGCAACCACCTATAGGATTACAGTATCAGTGACCACCTTCAGACACGCAGCAATCGAATTTGTTTTAGAAAACATAAAACCTAGTTTACAATATGATCGTAACAATAACCACCATTTTAACTACATTCAAGTATTAAGGTCTTTTAGCTAAACTATTAAAACAAGTTCTGTTTTGTAATGACCTTCATCTGGATCAAGAGTTCTGATCTCATTATAGACCATTTCACTGTCTGATGACATGATTTCATTCATTAAACCTCAGAGTTCTACTCTGTACAAGCATTCATATAAAATATCATTCATATAAAAAAGCTCAAATGCTCAATTCTGATTACTGATTCAGATGATTAATTCTGATTACTGATTCAGATAATTCATTCTGATCAGCAGTTATTCTCTGTGCTGACTGTGCTCTGTTTACACCTGAAGTCACTACTGGATTCATTCAAACATATGTTAATGGCAGGACTGCAGGAACTGACTCTACCTGATTCTGGACAGATGTTTAAACTCCAGGCCCGTGCAGGTCACATGACCATCTGTCATCTGCAGACGCAGCATTCTGGGTGCAGCCTGCGACTCCTCGTGATCTTTAGGGGCTGTAACATTACGAATCTTCTGCACCTGAAGAACACACGGACCCTCCAACTGCGACAGAGAGAGAGAGAGAGAGAGAGAGAGAGAGGAAATGTCAGACTTCTGCCTGATTATAAGCTGATGTTTTGGTATGTGGACTTTGCCTAATAGATAACTTTTTAAAATGACATCTGTCTGTCAGTAGATACATGGCCAGAGGTATGTGGGCGCCCCTCACAGCTGTTTATGATGTCAGTTGAATGTGTTCAGCAGGGCTCAGGTGTGAATGATTTTAGATGGAGAGGGGGATTGTCACAGAGGAACACAAACGCACACATTGCTCTAGAATCTCATTGTGTGGTGACATGAAGACATGACTGCAATAAGCAAACTGTTCATTACTGAGGCGTCCACATACTTTTCTAAGTGCTTTTATTTCCCTGAACTGTAAAACCCTGAAGGAAGAACTTATGCAAGATATTACAAAGTAATGAGATTCTCAAAAACATGAATTTCTACCTCCGGGATATTTCAATAAAACTCAGCACCACAATCAAGCTTAATGGTATTTCTTTCCAAACAACAGCTCATTCTTTCAAAGAAATGCCTCTGTTCACACTCTAAACATTTCTGAACTCATTTTAATCAAAAACACAGAACTACATTTATTAGCAAGTGAATAACAGAACAACACTCACTGGCAGGTCATGTGACAATGACGCTGCAGATATACTGCTGTATAATGTCTTATGCTTTACTCTTTAAATCTGTATGTTGTGTATATACTACACAGTGTGTAGACTCAACTTTTATTCTGAAATCCCAGTTTCTCTTTGACAGTAGCGCCATCTTGTGGATGGCAATAGTAAGACCATAAACCAGATGTGTTTATTTCCTGCAAATTAGGGACCATCCAGGACTAGATTTGCAGTGTAAATCTATGCAGAAAGTCTCTCTGTTCACACAGTTTTCTGCTGTCAAACACACAAGTGAACCCTTTACCTGTTCCACTCGGCCACTGTTGATGTCCGCAGGCAGGAAACTCTTTCCTGTGGTCCTCAGATCACTCTGTGGGTTGTAGAAAAGAGTTTTTTTGTGTCTTCTGTTTATCAAGGTGTGGCCAACACCCAATACACAACACACATCAAACTGTAAACAACTGTAAACAACTGTATATACAACACATCACATAAAAACAACTATTAACAGACACATAAACTCTTCCTTCAGTTTATGAAACACTCAACAGAGCTGCACAGCACAGCACTTCAGCACAGTAAACATTCAACACACAGTGTTTTAAACATATACTCACAAGAGTTCAACAGTACATGTTAACACTGCTTCAGATTCTTCAGAAAGCACAAAGACAAACTCACATTCAGTGCGACTTGAATGATTTGAGCAAGAGCCGGTTTGTCCTTCTCTGAAGAACTCTTACACTCCTCAATGCTTTCATCGGAGAGGTACCTGAAAACAACACAGTGTGTGTGTGTGTGTGTGTGTGCGTGCGTGTGTCAGTCAGTCAGAGCAGTTCAACAGCAGACAGAAAAACAGCCAGTGAAAGTCACATGACATCAGACGTCAGTCCACATGAGCTTTTCTATCATTCTTTTTCTATCTGGGTATTTTTGCAGTTAACACACTGCAGTGGACACTTCCGGTTAAATACACTCGCATTGTGTCATTATTCTCTTACAAGAGATCTTTAGTCTTTCAAACTCTTTTCCAGTGACTCAGGGAGTACATCATATGACGTCACAGAAGAAGCGCACAGCATCATCAGGGTTTTCAGACGTGTTAATTTCATTATATGTTTCAGTCTTTCTAAAATCATTCTAGGTTCATTATCCAGATATGAAAGCACAATGACATGACATCATCTAACACAAAGACATGTATGATCTGTGTACGTTTACTGCAGCATGTAAACATGACCGTCACGGTCTAGACTCACATAAACTTCAGCATCTGACGCAGGAACTTTCATAAACATGACACAAACACGACATAATGATATATGTGAATGAGTTTATATGTCTTCATTGTTGTGCTAAAACTTTAGCCGCAAAGAGCAACCCACAAATAAAATATCGACGAAGAATACACTTTAAACTGACATCTAATGTGCGTGGTTGTGTAAAGTGATGAATACATAACACAAGTCAAACTCTGTCAATGGGGTAAATGAATGTAAGGTAATGTAATGCAGACAGCATGAGTAGCGTGCTAACAACAGTTAGCCGCTAGCACACGTGAAGAACTCACCAGCCCTCATTAGTAAGCGCTGCACGCGGGTCACACATCTTCACTGACGAGGGCTCATGTGAGTCATATAAATCACCGTGTGAAATATCGCATCGTGTGTCGCTAGTGTGTTAGCTGCTGTCTTACAAGGAATAATGACGTAAGCTCAAACGTATGAAACGTCACACACCAATGTGAGTTGACGTAGACGCGATGACGCACCCAATATGATTTGAGTGTATTTGAATTATAATAGTGTCATTTGTTTTGTAAAGGTCTAATGTAATATTCTTGATTAGATAGCTGGGGCTTCTCTTTATGTACATTGTGAAATCTGCACGTTTGCATTTGTTATTTATGTACGGTTCATTTATGATACACAATAAGATTATTTGACATGAAGCTTTTCAAAGTGAAACCAGAAAACAAACTTTTCGTCTTTAAGTTTATTTGTCATATGTTATATGACTTAGTGATATAACAACACCAGATTCATCTTAGTGTCACTTTATGATGTCAGTTTATGATTCGTAAACAAAATATGAACAATCATGCATATTAACATACCACATATAACAACAACATCAACAGAGCATATACTGGTGAAAGCACTGTGCTGTTATAAAGCAAGTTAATCATGACCTCCTTAAACACACTGATCTGAAACCAGCCGTTTAGGAATCGTGTTGTTTCCTGGCACAGCCAAAACAACAAATAAACAGATCATGATCTGAAAAACAAACAAACAGAAAACATTAGAAATTTATATTTCTAACAGTTAATAATTTACAGTTATTAAGAACTGAATTAGAATTAATAAATAGTTTGTGTGTGTGTGTGTGTGTGTGTGTGTGTAAAAACTAATTTTTAAAGAGGTACACAAATTCATTTAAATATAAATGACAATTTTACTTAAAATAAATTCATAAATAAAGTTACATACAGCTCTTAAATATGTTTTATTTTAGCAGTCACTTATATGTATGACAACACAATAAATATAACAGCAGAGAATTTCCTGTTGCACTTGATCTGGGTGTTTTAGTCATGCATTGAAAACGCACGCACACACACACACACACACACACACACACACACACACACACACACACACACACACACACACACACACACACACACACACACACACACACACACACACACACACACACACACACACACACACACACACACTGTATCATCATGTCTTACCTCTGCATTAGACTGTAGAGGACAGTCTGCCAGCTTCACATTGGCTTGATTCTTGCAGATGGTTTGGGCGGTTTGGACCTGCAGTGTGTATTTGACCCGTGCAGGAGGGTACAGCTGATGTTCACACACAACATTCAGAAGAACAGAGACATTATAATAAATACATCAGAGTACAGAACATCTTACATCATATCCTGTGTGTCACTGACCTGAGCTGTGTCTGATAAGATATTCACCAGTTTAAAGGCATACGGGTAGTTACTCATGCGGTTGTGATAGTCTAGGGCAAAGTTTGCCACATCAACAACAGCTGGGTTGAAGCTCTGTGTCAGACTGTCTCCCATGACAACAGCAGCTGTCGTGAGGAGGGCCAGAACACAAAACATCTTGATGGAAAGAAGAGCTGTAATAAACAACAAAGTCAAGGTCAGTCTGATGTATCATGTGGGTGGAAACAGTTTGAAGAATAAAAATAGCATCAGCAAGAGTGTCACCATGTAAATGTTGTGCCTACCCGAGGACTGAACAGCCGAAACACAAGCCCCAAAACCCATTTCTTACCCTGAGTTAACACTGCTGATGGCTGTCTCTGAGATTGTGTTTCTGAACAGCGTCAGTGTTTCAGACTTTCAAAGCCTGTCGAGATCCTGTTTCAACATCCTGCTGATGGAAATAGTGTTATGCTTTAATGAAGCTTGCTGATTCTCAACACATGCACATGCGTCTGCATGCAGCTGCAAATGACAGCGATGTATTTACTCTTCACAGCAGAAACCGTGTTTGTGTCACCAACCAGAGCACGTGACCAGACTGGATGCATTTTTCAGGACCTCTCATTGTGATGACCGGAATATCTCCTGTTGAAAAAGTGATACGGAACAGATAACGTGCTTCTCAGCTTATATAACCACAAATACAGGTGGCTTGTACTCAAACAAATTACAGCCAACCAAGTTTACTGTGATCTTTGTATAATCTTAGATCAGATAAACACAATCATGATTCAAAGTAAAACTGTTTGTGTGCCGAGCTTATAAAACAACTTCCTGGTTCAACTTCCTCTTGATTCATGGAGCTTCAGGTTTCAGTTGAATCATTTCTCTGCTGTGCGGTGTGTAAGGACAGGATGATAATTCTAGGACCTGGGGAACTCAGACAGGCTGAGAACATCTTAAAGCAGTTTTTCCCTGAATCCATTAAGGTGTGGAAACCCTGGAAAGGGTTAAGAAACTGAGATGACCACAGTGGTGTTATTTAAAACCTAAAGAATCCAGAAACATAACCATGTTGTCTAATATGCTTGTGTTCTTCACAGGTTTACGGCTGCATATTCAACATAAACAGAGGGAAACCTCACAATGTAGAGGTGATTGCAGACCAATGGCCAGATTTCATTTTTATTATTTGCAGACCAAAGATTAAGGTAACATCACAGACAGACGGTCATAATTCTCCTGTAACATAAATTGTGTTTTTTATTGTTTGTGAACTGTGGTATTCGAAGTAATACGGTAGTCACACTGTATCAGTTTGTGAACTGTGGTATTTGAAGTAATACAGTAGTTACACTGTATCAGTGAATTATACAGTGGTGGGGTGGGCTTTACAGGGGATTGTGGGGGTGGTACCAGCATTACGGGGGAAGTCTTCTGATAATCACTGATGAAAATGAGGTTGTTTTTATGTGATATTTTATTTGTATTAGGGCATAAAAGATCGAGAGGGAGATTTTAACATCCACAGCATCTATTCAAAGAGTAAAGAGGCACTGAACAACCTGCTGCACACACCTGCTGTGATCAGTCTGGATACACACACATTATTAGCAGGTACAGAAGTCTGTTCATTGTTCATGACCAGATAATCATCTAAGCAGATATAACTGTGGCCAAAAGAAGCAACATGCACACACCTGCTGGCTCGTTTACAGGAGTCGACATCAGGCATTTCGAAGCAGTTCAAGAGTTTGCAGATGAACATCAACTTCCTTGGAAAGTTCAAGGTGTGATGAATGTCCTGATGCTACAGGACAGCAGCCAGCTGCACTTCAGAGAGAGGTATTACATCCTCTTTACCTGAATTATGAGGACGCTGTAGAGAAACATTAAAATCAATGAATAATAAGAAAATGAGTAACAGAGTTGGAAATTTCAGATTTAATGTAAATAAAGATATATCACTTATTAGGGGCTAGATCATTTTGGACCAAATGCTCATTTCATGGTTATTACCCTTACAATGCTGTTTTTGTGTTTATTGCTTAAGAAGTATTTCCTTCTACAATAACTCATGTATTTAATGTGTACGTAGCCTAATATTTAATAACAACTCTATTTAATGTTGTATTCTTATTTATTTCCAGTTATGATGGACTCAGAGTTCTCCCACTCAGTGCAGCTCACGCACATTTGGTAAACAGCACGTGGAAATATGAAAACGCCAACAGCTACAACTCTGTGCTGAACTACATTACCCACAATCCCTCTCTGTGTGTCATAGAGGAGGGCAGCAGTGAGCCAGTCTCCTGGCTGCTTATGTACCAGCACTGCGCTCTTGGCTTACTCTATACTCTACCACAACACAGGCGTAAAGGTTATGGGAAGTTACTGGTGTCAATCATGTCCAAAAACCTCCTGGAGCAAGAATACCCCCTCTACTGTTTTGTGGAGCAGGACAATGAGCCCTCTTACAAGCTTTTCACCTCACTGGGGTTTAAACATTCATCAGACTACAGAGCTGTGTGGTTTGAACTTAATAAACAACTCAACAAATAATAATAAAGTATACAAACCCAAATCATTAAAGATAATTATTAATCCTGAATAAAGCGACGGAGGGCCATTGTTAACATAAAACCTTCTTTCTGATGTTATTATTATTATGATTTTAAACTGATATTTGAAACTTTACACTAAGCTGGTTTTGATATATGACCTCATTATGTCAGCCTGTGGCGTCCAGTGATGATTTTCATGTGTTTGGAACACTATCTTGCTGCCTATTTAAAATCTATCTAAATGTATTTTGAATGTAAAATTCATATAATTGGAATTTTGCTTTGCATTGTGGGATACAGGATTGTGTGCTCTGATGTGTAACAGATGTAGCAGGTAATGGAGGAAATTCCCACAGGTCTTTTGTGCACAGCACACAAAGCAAGAGAGATGAAGAGGTTTGATGCTTTTTGAACGCAGCCTTCATGTTTTGCATTCTCTTTTACCATGTGGAGATAGTTTGCCTAAATGTGATGAAGATACAGCTTCTAACAGGGTCCAATAAGAACTCAGAACGTGTAAATCTTGGTTTTATTGACTTGAGTATCTCCTACATTAAAGTACTATAAAACAGTACAAAGTTTATATCATGTAGAAATCACCTCTAATATTCTAAAACACAGTACTAAACCTGCATAAGTACATACATGTAAAACTAATTATCAACAAATTATCAAAATAACATTTTCATTTTTAGTTCCCTTGATCAAAAAAATATATTGCTAATTTGTTTATGCTAGGCTGTTCTGTGCTCATGTACATATTGAACCACTTGTAAAGAATTATTTAAACCAATAAAAATAATTAAAAAGCTCTTGTTAAACTTCTAAAAATTGAGTTTTACCTCAACATAGCTTCAGTAAAATGATGTCAACTCAAAGTGCTGACTCAACTCAAACCCACAGAACTGAAGCAAGTTAATACAATAAATAAAAGTGGATTTACATTTTAAAACACCTCACATTCAGTGTGACCACAGGTTCATGGCTCTGTAAACTATTAAGGCAAAAGGGCTGAGTAAGATCCACTGATGATTATTATTTTATGATAACACACACAGCTGTCCTGCTCACACCACACACAAGACTGCATACAACAGTACACAACCACTTTGGTCAAATAGTGCCTGTAGAAACATACACCAGGGGACTGTTCACTGTTCAGTCATTTAACATCCAGTCTGTGTAAGACATTCCCTGATGAAGACTGAAGGGATGTTCCTGTCTGGAGGGAATGTAAACGGGACCTGATGGCCTCGTCCAAATCCGCTGGGGGAACTGAAATGAGAAAGGAATTAAAGTGGCAATGCAGGTTCAGGTGAAGCCCTCTAGGGGGATCCTGCGGTTGTGAGTCCTTCTCTGCATTCTGCATTGGGATTAAGTTGTGCTTTGCATATTGTGGCTCCGGCGCAATGCAGCGTGCTGACAGCAGGGGGCTCCTCATCTCCTATAAACACAAACAGCGCCCGTCACTGTACACCAGCAGTCTCAAACTCATGACCTACAGGGACAATAACAGGCTGTTTGACAGGCTATATCTCGTAGATCTCTGCTTTAGAGCTAACAGCTGTTTAAAATCTATTCTGTAAACTGATGTCTCCATATTCATGTCTCAGCCCACATGGAATCTACACAATTTGTCATAAAATCTGAGAGTGTTCTAGACACTTACCGGTACTGGAAGTATTCACACTTGTAAATGTAACTTTGTAGACTAGGCTTGTTGGTTCTTAGGGCAACATTTTAAAAGCTGTCTCACTTTGTAAGTTGCTTTGAATAAAAGTGTCTGCTAAATGAATAAATGTAGATGTTCTGGTTGCTTAAAACATTATGAAAGCCAAAATGTTAAACATGTTGTGATTGACAGACCTTTAAATCTGCAGTTTTCTGTGGAATTCTACAGATGCACAATGTGTGCTGGTGTGTTTGTGCTTCATTTGCTTATGTGCTTTTATAAAAGAAAGAAAAACTCTTTAAATACTGCTGAGCTCAGAGACGTGAGTATCTTAAGTGCTCACCAAGTCCTGAGGAGGAGGAGACGCTGTCGGCCAGCGAGCAGTTGTCAGTGTGGTCCGGCGAGAGACCTTCCATCAGCGGGATGGAGAGTTCTGAGGACGGCACGGATGAGTCGTAGATTCCCGAGTCTCTGGGCATCTCAGGAGGGCTGGCTGAGCCATCTGTATGAAGAGAAGGCCTCAGTGAAGATGCTGCATCCTGACTCGATGAACCTTCTCCTGCTTCACCCTGCAGTGAACTCAGCGAGGGTCCTGACAGGGACAGCGCTGCTAATTTGGGCACGCTGGGCAGGATCAGGATGTTGCTCCTGACGGGACAGTCGCTCTCTGAGGGACGCTTCAGTTTCACCTCATTCAGCACCAGCGTGGAGTCGAGCTTCTCAGCTGGAGCTCCTGTGTGTTCACGTTTGTTGGGCGGAGGAGGTGGCAGGAGCTGCTTCTCGAACCAGTGGGGCTCCTGCTCAATGTACTGGTGCATGCTGCAGATGGCCACGTAAAGCGAGCGGCCCGACCTGCTGCGGAAATAATTGCGCTTGCTGACGTTGGGTGGCTGCGGCTCGCGGTCGGTCAGGCTGAGCTGGCGGGAATGCAGTCGGGCGAACAGCTGGGGCAGCTGGTCCATCAGCTTGAATCTGGGAGCCAGGCTGAGTGACGCGGGGATGTCGCTCTCATGGGAATAATCAAAATAAACAGCCATGAAGCGAGACAGATCGGAGGAGTTCTGCTGCACCTCACGGATCTTCTCTGCAATCATGGCTGTGGCGGTGATGAACAGATCTCTGCTGCTGGTGTCTCCTGCGGCTGGTTCTCGGTTCTTCTCTTTGGATGTGGCTTTGCCCTTCCGCTGTCTTTTCTCAATGAAATACTTCAGGCCTTTGGAGCAGA